>JAKOGQ010000572.1:0-20949 GCA_022457205.1 Saccharum spontaneum
TCACCACTTTGGCTTCGCCCTGTTTGGTTTCATCAAAATTGCCAAAAAAAATTTAGGAAAAAAAATAAAAAAATTACCAAAGTTTTTGCACGCTTTTCACAGAACGTGCTGTATTTCTGTAGACCACATCTCACCTCAGTTGTAGGTGCCAATTTTTGGGGTTGCATCTTTTTTGTCCTTGTTCAGAGAAAAATATAAAAAAATAGTGAAATTTTTTTTGATTCCTACTAGTGCCTTTTGGAAAATTCCGAGAAAAATTCAGGAAAAAGGAAAAATCTGGACTATTTGCTTGTTCTGTGAGTTCTTTCCATCGTCCTTTGTTTTCACCTTGTTGCGCTACGTCTCGACACATCTTGGCCAGCACCTGTGATTTGTACTTTGGATCCGGATTGATCAATCACTAATGTGTATTCGTTAATTGCTAATCCTTGCTGTCATATTGTGTGCCAACCCATAGCTCTATATATTCTTCTGTCAGCACAGGTTCATCTTGCAACTATTACCCACGCTCAACAACAGATTGTTTCACCACTTTGGCTTTCCCCTGTTTGGTTTCATCAAAATTGCCAAAAAAAATCACGAAAATAAAGAAAAAAATTGTCAAAGTTTTTGCACGTTTTTCAGAGAACGTGCTGTATTTTTGTAGACCACATCCCACCTCAGTTGTAGGTGCCAATTTTTGTGGTTGCATTTTTTTATCCTTGTTTAAGTAAAAATTTAAAAAAAATAGTGAAAAAATAAAAAAAATTGATTCCTACTAGTGCCTTTTGGAAAATTCTGGGGAAAATTCAGGAAAAAGGAAAAATCTAGACTATTTGCTTGTTCTATGAGTTCTTTCCATCTCCTTTGTTTTCACCTTATTGCGCTACGTCTCGACACGTCTTAGCCAGCACCTGTGATTTGTACTTTGGATCCGGATTGAACAATCGCTAATCTGCATTCGTTAATTGCTAATCCTTGCTGTCATATTGTGTGCCTACCCATAGCTCCACATATTCTTCTGTGAGCACAGGTTCATCTTGCAACTGTTACCCACGCTCAACAATAGATTATTTTACCACTTTGGCTTTGCCCTGTTTGGTTTCATCAAAATTTCCAAAAACATTCAGGAAAATAGAGAAAAATATTGTCAAAGTTTTTGCACGCTTTGTAGAGAATGTGTTGTATTTCTGTAGAGCACATCCCACCTTAGTTGTAGGTGGCAATTTTTGTGGTTGCATCTTTTTGGAACCTTGTTCAGAGAAAAATATAAAAAATAGTGAAAAAATAAAAAAATTGATTCCTACTAGTGCCTTTTTGAAAATTTCGGGGAAAATTTAGGAAAAAGGAAAAATCTGGACTATTTGCTTATTCTGTGAGTTGTTTCCATCGTCCTTTGTTTTCTCCTTGTTGCGCTACATCTCGACACGTCTTAGCTAGCACCTGTGATTTGTACTTTGGATCCGGATTGAACAATCGCTAATCTGCATTCGTTAATTGCTAATCCTTGCTGTCATATTGCGTGCCTACCCATAGCTCCATAAATTCTTCTGTCAGCACATGTTCATCTTGCAACTATTGCCCACACTCAACAACAGATTGTTTCACCACTTTGGCTTCGCCCTGTTTGGTTTCATCAAAATTGCCAAAAAAAATTAGGAAAAAAAAGAAAAAAATTGTCAAAGTTTTTGCACGCTTTTCAGAGAACGTGCTGTATTTCTGTAGACCACAACCCACCTCAGTTGTAGGTGCCAATTTTTGTGGTTGCATCTTTTTTGATCCTTGTTCAGAGAAAAATATAAAAAAATTGTGAAAAAATTAAAAAAAATTGATTCCTACTAGTGCCTTTGGGAAAATTCCGGGAAAAATTCTGGAAAAAGGAAAAATCCGGACTATTTGCGTGTTCTGTTAGTTCTTTCCATCGTCCTTTGTTTTCACCTTGTTGCGCTACGTCTCGACACGTCTTGGCCAGCACCTGTGATTTGTACTTTAGATCCGGATTGAACAATCGCTAATCTACATTCGTTAATTGCTAATCCTTACTATCATATTGTGTGCCTACCCATAGCTCCACATATTCTTCTGTCAACACAGGTTCATCTTGCAACTATTACCCATGCTCAACAACTGATTATTTCACCACTTTGGCTTTGCCCTGTTTGGTCTCATCAAAATTGCGAAAAAAATTCAGGAAAAAAAGATAAAAATTGTCAAAGTTTTTGCAAGCTTTTCACAGAACGTGTTGTATTTCTGTAGACCACATCCCACCTCAGTTGTAGGTGCCAATTTTTGTGGTTGCATCTTTTTTATCCTTATTCAGAGAAAAATATAAAAAAATCCGGACTATTTGCTTGTTCTGTGAGTTCTTTCCATCATCCTTTGTTTTCACCTTATTGCGCTACATCTCGACACGTCTTAGCCAGCACCTGTGATTTGTACTTTGGATCCGAATTGATCAATCACTAATCTGTATTCATTAATTGCTAATCCTTGCTATCATATTGTGTGCCTACCCAAAGCTCCACATATTCTTCTGTCAGCATAGGTTCATCTTGCAACTATTACCCACGCTCAACAACAGATAGTTTCACCACTTTGGCTTTCCCCTGTTTGGTTTCATCAAAATTGCCAAAAAAATCATGAAAATAAAGAAAAAAATTGTCAAAGTTTTTGCACGCTATTCAGAGAACGTGTTGTATTTCTGTAGACCACATCCCACCTCAGTAGTAGGTGCCAATTTTTGTGGTTGCATTTTTTATCCTTGTTTAGGTAAAAATATAAAAAAAATAGTGAAAAAATAAAAAAAATTGATTCCTACTAGTGCCTTTTGGAAAATTCTAGGGAATATTCATGAAAAAGGAAAAATCTGAACTATTTGCTTGTTCTGTGAGTTCTTTCCATCTCCTCTGTTTTCACCTTGTTGCGCTATGTCTCGACACGTCTTAGCCAGCACCTGTGATTTGTACTTTGGATCCGGATTGAACAATCGCTAATCTGCATTCGTTAATTGCGAATCCTTGTTGTCCTATTGTGTGCCTACCCATAGCTTCACTTATTCTTCTATGACCACAGGTTCATCTTGCAACTGTTACCCACGCTCAACAATAGATTATTTCACCACTTTTGGCTTTGCCCTGTTTGGTTTCATCAAAATTACCAAAAAAATTCAGGAAAATAAAAAAAAATTGTCAAAGTTTTTGCACGCTTTTCAGAGAACGTGTTGTATTTCTGTAGACCACATCCCACCTCAGTTGTAGGCGCCAATTTTTGTGGTTGCATCTTTTTTGATCCTTGTTTAGAGAAAAATATAAAAAAATAGTGAAAAAATAAAAAAATTGATTCCTACTGGTGCCTTTGGGAAAATTCCGGGGAAAATTTAGGAAAAAGAAAAAATCTGGACTATTTGCTTGTTCTGTGAGTTCTTTCCATCGTCCTTTGTTTTCACCTTGTTGCGCTACGTCTCAACACGTCTTAGCCAGCACCTGTGATTTGAACTTTGGATCCGGATTGAACAATCGCTAATCTGCATTCGTTAATTGCTAATCCTTGCTGTCATATTGCGTGCCTACCCATAGCTCCACATATTCTTCTGTCAGCACAGGTTCATCTTGCAAATGTTACCCACGCTCAGCAACAGATTGTTTCACCACTTCGGCTTTGCCCTGTTTGGTTTCATCAAAATTGCCAAAAAAATTCAGAAAAAAAAGAAAAAATTTGTCAAAGTTTTTGCACGCTTTTCACAAAACGTGATCTACTTCTATAGACCACATCCCACCTCAGTTGTAGGTGCCAATTTTTGTGGTTGCATCTTTTTTATCCTTGTTCAGAGAAAAATATAAAAAAATAGTGATTTTTTTCTGATTCCTACTAGTGCCTTTTGGAAAATTCCGAGAAAAATTCAGGAAAAAGGAAAAATCCGGACTATTTGCTTGTTCTGTGAGTTCTTTCCATCGTCCTTTGTTTTCACCTTATTGGGCTACGTCTCGACACGTCTTAGCCAGCACCTGTGATTTGTACTTTGGATCTGGATTGATCAATCACTAATCTTCATTCGTTAATTGTCAATCCTTGCTGTCATATTGTGTGCCTACCCATTGCTCCACATATTCTTCTGTCAGCACAGGTTCATCTTGCAACTATTACTCGCGCTCAACAACAGATTGTTTCACCACTTTGGCTTTCCCCTGTTTGGTTTCATCGAAATTGCCAAAAAAATCATGAAAATAAAGAAAAAAATTGTCAAAGTTTTTGCACGCTTTTCAGAGAACGTGCTGTATTTCTGTAGACCACATCCCACCTTAGTTGTAGGTGCCAATTTTTGTGGTTGCATTTTTTTTATCCTTGTTTAGGTAAAAATATTAAAAAATAGTGAAAAAATAAAAAAATTTGATTCCTACTAGTGCCTTTTGGAAAATTCTGGGGAAAATTCAGGAAAAAGGAAAAATCTGGACTATTTGCTTGTTCTGTGAGTTCTTTCCATCTGCTTTGTTTTTACCTTGTTGCGCTACGTCTCGACACATCTTAGCCAGCACCTGTGAATTGTACTTTGAATCCGGATTGAACAATCGCTAATCTGCATTCGTTAATTGCTAATCCTTGCTGTCATATTGTGTGCCTACCCATAGCTCCACATATTCTTCTCTGAGCACAGGTTCATCTTGCAACTGTTACCCACGCTCAACAATAGATTATTTCACCACTTTGGCTTTGCCCTGTTCGGTTTCATCAAGATTGCCATAAACATTTAGGAAAATAAATAAAAAATTTGTCAAAGTTTTTGCACGCTTTTCAGAGAACATGCTGTATTTCTATAGACCACATCCCACCTCAGTTGTAGGTGCCAATTTTTGTGGTTGCATGTTTTTTTATCCTTGTTCAGAGAAAAATATAAAAAAATAGTGAAAAATAAAATTTTTTTGATTCCTACTGGTGCCTTTTGTGAAATTTCAGGAAAAATTCAGGAAAAAGGAAAAATCTGGACTATTTGCTTGTTCTGTGAGTTCTCTCCATCGTCCGTTGTTTTCACCTTGTTGCGCAACGTCTCGACACGTCTTAGCCAGCACCTGTGATTTGTACTTTGGATCCGGATTGAACAATCACTAATTTGCATTCGTTAATTGCTAATCATTGTTGTCATATTGTGTGCCCATCCATAGCTTCACATATTCTTCTGTCAACACAGGTTCATCTTGCAACTGTTACACATGCTCAACAACAGATTATTTCACCACTTTGGCTTTGCCCTGTTTGGTTTCATCGAAATTGCCAAAAAAATTCAGGAAAAAAAAGAAAAAAATTGTCAAAGTTTTTGCACACTTTTCACAGAACGTGCTGTATTTCTGTAGACCACATCCCACCTTAGTTGTAGGTGCCAATTTTTGTGGTTGCATCTTTTTTATCCTTGTTCAGAGAAAAATATATAAAAATAGTGAAATTTTTTTTTGATTCCTACTAGTGCCTTTTGGAAAATTCTGAGAAAAATTCAGGAAAAAGAAAAAATCTGGACTATTTGCTTGTTCTGTGAGTTCTATCCACCGTCCTTTGTTTTCACCTTGTTGCACTACGTCTCGACACGTCTTAGCCAGCACTTGTGATTTGTACTTTGGATCCGGATTGAACAATCACTAATCCGCATTCGTTAATTGCTAATCCTAGCTGTCATATTGCCTACCCATAGCTCCACGTATTCTTCTGTCAGCACAGGTTCATCTTGCAACTATTACCCACACTCAACAATAGATTGTTTCACCACTTTGGCTTCGCCCTGTTTGGTTTCATCAAAATTGTCAAAAAAATTCAGGTAAAAAAGAAAAAAATTGTCAAAGTTTTTGCACGCTTTTCAGAGAACGTGCTGTATTTCTGTAGACCACATCCCACCTCAGTTGTAGGTGCCAATTTTTGTGGTTGCATCTTTTTTTATCCTTGTTCAGAGAAAAATATAAAAAAATAGTGAAAAAATAAAAAAATTGATTCCTACTAGTGCCTTTTGGAAAATTCTGGGGAAAATTCAGGAAAAAAGAAAAATCTGGAGTATTTACTTGTTCTGTGAGTTCTTTCCATCTCCTCTGTTTTCACCTTGTTGCGCTACGTCTCGACACGTCTTAGCCAGCACCTGTGATTTGTACTTTGGATCCGGATTGAACAATCGCTAATCTGCATTCGTTAATTGCTAATCCTTGCTGTCCTTTTGTGTGCCTACCCATAGCTCCACTTATTCTTCTGTGAGCACAGGTTCATCTTGCAACTGTTACCCACGCTCAACAATAGATTATTTCACCACTTTGGCTTTGCCCTGTTTGGTTTCATCAAAATTGCCAAAAAAATTTAGGAAAATAAAAAAAAATTGTCAAAGGTTTTGCACGCTTTTCAGAGAACGTGCTGTATTTCTGTAGACCACATCCCACCTCAGTTGTAGGTGCCAATTTTTGTGGTTGCATCTTTTTTGATCCTTGTTCAGAGAAAAATATAAAAAAAATAGTGAAAAAATAAAAAAATTGATTCCTACTGGTGCCTTTTGGAAAATTCCGGGAAAAATTTAGGAAAAAGAAAAAATCTGGACTATTTGCTTGTTCTGTGAGTTCTTTCCATCGTCGTTTGTTTTCTCCGTGTTGCGCTACGTCTCAACACGTCTTAGCCAGCACCTGTGATTTGTACTTTGGATCTGGATTGAACAATCGCTAATCTGCATTCGTTAATTGCTAATCCTTGCTGTCATATTGCGTGCCTACCCATAGCTCCACATATTCTTCTGTCAGCACAGGTTCATCTTGCAACTATTACCCACGCTCAACAACAGATTGCTTCACCACTTTGGCTTTGCCCTGTTTGGTTTCGTCAAAATTGCTAAAAAAATTTAGAAAAAAAAAGAAAAAAATTGTCAAAGTTTTTGCACGCTTTTCATAGAACGTGCTGTATTTCTGTAGACCACATCCCACCTCAGTTGTAGGTGCCAATTTTTGTGGTTGCATCTTTTTTATCCTTGTTCAGAGAAAAATATATAAAAATAGTGAAAATTTTTTTTGATTCCTACTAGTGCCTTTTGGAAAATTCTGGGAAAAATTCTAGAAAAAGGAAAAATCCGGACTATTTGCTTGTTCTGTGAGTTCTATCCATCGTCCTTTGTTTTCACCTTGTTGCGCTACGTCTCGACACGTCTTAGCCAGCACTTGTGATTTGTACTTTGGATCCAGATTGAACAATCACTAATCTGCATTCGTTAATTGCTAATCCTAGCTGTCATATTGTGTGCCTACCCATAGCTCTACGTATTCTTCTGTCAGCACAGGTTTATCTTGCAACTATTACCCACACTCAATAGTAGATTGTTTCACCACTTTGGCTTCGCCCTGTTTGGTTTCATCAAAATTGCTAAAAAAATTCAGGTAAAAAAGAAAAAAATTGTCAAAGTTTTTGCACGCTTTTAAGAGAACGTGCTGTATTTCTGTAGACCACATCCCACCTCAGTTGTAGGTGCCAATTTTTGTGGTTGCATCTTTTTTGATCCTTGTTCAGAGAAAAATATAAAAAAAATAGTGAAAAAATAAAAAAATTGATTCCTACTGGTGCCTTTTGGAAAATTCCGGGAAAAATTTAGGAAAAAGAAAAAATCTGGACTATTTGCTTGTTCTGTGAGTTCTTTCCATCGTCGTTTGTTTTCTCCGTGTTGCGCTACGTCTCAACACGTCTTAGCCAGCACCTGTGATTTGTACTTTGGATCCGGATTGAACAATCGCTAATCTGCATTCGTTAATTGCTAATCCTTGCTGTCATATTGCGTGCCTACCCATAGCTCCACATATTCTTCTGTCAGCACAGGTTCATCTTGCAACTATTACCCACGCTCAACAACAGATTGCTTCACCACTTTGGCTTTGCCCTGTTTGGTTTCGTCAAAATTGCTAAAAAAATTTAGAAAAAAAAAGAAAAAAATTGTCAAAGTTTTTGCACGCTTTTCATAGAACGTGCTGTATTTCTGTAGACCACATCCCACCTCAGTTGTAGGTGCCAATTTTTGTGGTTGCATCTTTTTTATCCTTGTTCAGAGAAAAATATATAAAAATAGTGAAAATTTTTTTTGATTCCTACTAGTGCCTTTTGGAAAATTCTGGGAAAAATTCTAGAAAAAGGAAAAATCCGGACTATTTGCTTGTTCTGTGAGTTCTATCCATCGTCCTTTGTTTTCACCTTGTTGCGCTACGTCTCGACACGTCTTAGCCAGCACTTGTGATTTGTACTTTGGATCCAGATTGAACAATCACTAATCTGCATTCGTTAATTGCTAATCCTAGCTGTCATATTGTGTGCCTACCCATAGCTCTACGTATTCTTCTGTCAGCACAGGTTTATCTTGCAACTATTACCCACACTCAATAGTAGATTGTTTCACCACTTTGGCTTCGCCCTGTTTGGTTTCATCAAAATTGCTAAAAAAATTCAGGTAAAAAAGAAAAAAATTGTCAAAGTTTTTGCACGCTTTTAAGAGAACGTGCTGTATTTCTGTAGACCACATCCCACCTCAGTTGTAGGTGCCAATTTTTGTGGTTGCATCTTTTTTTATCCTTATTCAGAGAAAAATATAAAAAAATAGTGAAAAAATAAAAAAAATTGATTCCTACTAGTGCCTTTTGGAAAATTCTGGAGAAAATTTAGGAAAAAGGAAAAATCTGGACTATTTGCTTGTTCTGTGAGTTCTTTCCATCTCCTCTGTTTTCACCTTGTTGCGCTACGTCTCGACACATCTTAGCCAGCACCTGTGATTTGTACTCTGGATCCGGATTGAACAATCGCTAATCTGCATTCGTTAATTGCTAATCCTTACTGTCCTATTGTGTGCCTACCCATAGCTCCACTTATTCTTCTGTGAGCACAGGTTCATCTTACAACTGTTACCCACGCTCAACAATAGATTATTTCACCACTTTGGCTTTGCCCTGTTTGGTTTCATCAAAATTGCCAAAAAAATTTAGGAAAATAAAAAAAATTGTCAAAGTTTTTGCACACTTTTCAGAGAACATGCTGTATTTCTGTAGACCACATCCCACCTCAGTTGTAGGTGCCAATTTTTGTGGTTGCATCTTTTTTGATCCTTGCTCAGAGAAAAATATAAAAAAAATAGTGAAAAAATAAAAAAATTGATTCCTACTGGTGCCTTTTGGAAAATTCCGGGAAAAATTTAGGAAAAAGAAAAAATCTGGACTATTTGCTTGTTCTGTGAGTTCTTTCCGTTGTCATTTGTTTTCTCCGTGTTGTGCTATGTCTCAACACGTCTTAGCTAGCACCTGTGATTTGTACTTTGGATCCGGATTGAACAATCACTAATCTGCATTCGTTAATTGCTAATCCTTGCAGTCATATTGCGTGCCTACCCATAGCTCCACATATTCTTCTGTCAGCACAGGTTCATCTTGCAACTGTTACCCACGCTCAACAACAGATTGTTTCACCACTTTGGCTTTGCCCTGTTTGGTTTCGTCAAAATTGCAAAAAAAATTTAGAAAAAAAAGAAAAAAATTGTCAAAGTTTTTGCACGCTTTTCACAGAACGTGATGTATTTCTGTAGACCACATCCCACCTTAGTTGTAGGTGCCAATTTTTGTGGTTGCATTTTTTATCCTTGTTTAGGTAAAAATATAAAAAAAATAGTGAAAAAATAAAAAAATTTGATTCCTACTAGTGCCTTTTGGAAAATTCTGGGGAAAATTCAGAAAAAAGGAAAAATCTGGACTATTTGCTTGTTCTGTGAGTTCTTTCCATCTCCTCTGTTTTCACCTTGTTGCGCTATGTCTCGACACGTCTTAGCCAGCACCTGTGATTTGTACTTTGGATCCGGATTGATCAATCACTAATCTACATTCGTTAATTGCCAATCCTTGCTGTCATATTGTGTGCCTACCCATAGCTCCACATATTCTTCTGTCAGCACAGGTTCATCTTGCAACTATTACCCGCGCTCAACAACAGACTGTTTCACCACTTTGTCTTTCCCCTGTTTGGTTTCATCAAAATTGCCAAAAAAATCATGAAAATAAAGAAAAAAAATGTCAAAGTTTTTGCACGGTTTTCAGAGAACGTGTTGTATTTCTGTAGACCACATCCCACCTTAGTTGTAGGTGCCAATTTTTGTGGTTGTATTTTTTTATCCTTGTTTAGGTAAAAATATAAAAAAAATAGTGAAAAAATAAAAAAAATTGATTCCTACTAGTGCCTTTTGGAAAATTTTGGGGAAAATTCAGAAAAAAGGAAAAATCTGGACTATTTGCTTGTTCTGTGAGTTCTTTCCATCTCCTCTGTTTTCACCTTGTTGCGCTATGTCTCGACACGTCTTAGCCAGCACCTGTGATTTGTACTTTGGATCCGGATTGAACAATCGCTAATCTACATTCGTTAATTGCTAATCCTTGCTGTCCTATTGTGTGCCTACCCATAGCTCCACATATTCTTCTGCGAGCACAGGTTCATCTTGCAACTGTTACCCACGCTCAATAATAGATTATTTCACCACTTTGGCTTTGCCCTGTTTGGTTTCATCGAAATTGCCAAAAAAATTCAGGAAAAAAAAGAAAAAAATTGTCAAAGTTTTTGCACGCTTTTCATAGAACGTGCTGTATTTCTGTAGACCACATCCCACCTCAGTTGTAGGTGCCAATTTTTGTGGTTGCATCTTTTTTATCCTTGTTCAGAGAAAAATATATAAAAATAGTGAAATTTTTTTTTGATTCCAACTAGTGCCTTTTGGAAAATTCTGGGAAAAATTCTAGAAAAAGGAAAAATCCGGACTATTTGCTTGTTCTGTGAGTTCTATCCATCGTCCTTTGTTTTCACCTTGTTGCGCTACGTCTCGACACGTCTTAGCCAGCACTTGTGATTTGTACTTTGGATCCAGATTGAACAATCACTAATCTGCATTCGTTAATTGCTAATCCTAGCTGTCATATTGTGTGCCTACCCATAGCTCTACGTATTCTTCTGTCAGCACAGGTTTATCTTGCAACTATTACCCACACTCAACAATAGATTGTTTCACCACTTTGGCTTCGCCCTGTTTGGTTTCATCAAAATTGCCAAAAAAAATTCAGGTAAAAAAGAAAAAAATTGTCAAAGTTTTTGCACGCTTTTAAGAGAACGTGCTGTATTTCTGTAGACCACATCCCACCTCAGTTGTAGGTGCCAATTTTTGTGGTTGCATCTTTTTTCATCCTTGTTCAGAGAAAAATATAAAAAAATAGTGAAAAAATAAGAAAAATTGATTCCTACTAGTGCCTTTTGGAAAATTCTGGAGAAAATTCAGGAAAAAGGAAAAATCTAGACTATTTGCTTGTTCTGTGAGTTCTTTCCATCTCCTCTATTTTCACCTTGTTGTGCTACGTCTCGACACATCTTAGCTAGCACCTGTGATTTGTACTCTGGATCCGGATTGAACAATCGCTAATCTGCATTCGTTAATTGCTAATCCTTACTGTCCTATTGTGTGCCTACCCATAGCTCCACTTATTCTTCTGTGAGCACAGTTTCATCTTGCAACTGTTACCCACGCTCAACAATAGATTATTTCACCACTTTGGCTTTGCCCTGTTTGGTTTCATCAAAATTGCCAAAAAAATTTAGGAAAATAAAAAAAAATTGTCAAAGTTTTTGCACGCTTTTCAGAGAACATGCTGTATTTCTGTAGACCACATCCCACCTCAGTTGTAGGTGCCAATTTTTGTGGTTGCATCTTTTTTGATCCTTGCTCAGAGAAAAATATAAAAAAATAGTGAAAAAATAAAAAAAATTGATTCCTACTGGTGCCTTTTGGAAAATTCCGGGAAAAATTTAGGAAAAAGAAAAAATCGGGACTATTTGCTTGTTCTGTGAGTTCTTTCAGTCGTCATTTGTTTTCTCCGTGTTGCGCTACGTCTCAACATGTCTTAGCTAGCACCTGTGATTTGTACTTTGGATCCGGATTGAACAATCACTAATCTGCATTCGTTAATTGCTAATCCTTGCAGTCATATTGCGTGCCTACCCATAGCTCCACATATTCTTCTATCAGCACAGGTTCATCTTGCAACTGTTACCCACGCTCAACAACAGATTGTTTCACCACTTTGGCTTTGCCCTGTTTGGTTTCGTCAAAATTGCCAAAGAAATTTAGAAAAAAAAAGGAAAAAATTGTCAAAGTTTTTGCACGCTTTTCACAGAACGTGATGTATTTCTGTAGACCACATCCCACCTCAGTTGTAGGTGCCAATTTTTGTGGTTGCATCTTTTTTATCCTTGTTCAGAGAAAAATATAAAAGAATAGTGAAATTTTTTTTGACTCCTACTAGTGCATTTTGGTAAATTCCGGGAAAAATTCAGGAAAAAGGAAAAATCTGGACTATTTGCTTGTTCTGTGAGTTCTTTTCATCGTCCTTTGTTTTCACCTTATTGGGCTACGTCTCGACACATCTTAGCCAGCACCTATGATTTGTACTTTGGATCCAGATTGATCAATCACTAATCTGCATTCGTTAATTGCCAATCCTTGCTGTCATATTGTGTGCCTACCCATAGCTCCACATATTCTTCTGTCAGCACAGGTTCATCTTGCAACTATTACCCGCGCTGAACAACAGATTGTTTCACCACTTTGGCTTTCCCCTGTTTGGTTTCATCAAAATTGCCAAAAAAATCATGAAAATAAAGAAAAAAATTGTCAAAGTTTTTGCACGCTTTTCAGAGAACGTGCTGTATTTCTGTAGACCACATCCCACCTTAGTTGTAGGTGCCAATTTTTGTGGTTGCATCTTTTTTGATCCTTGCTCAGAGAAAAATATAAAAAAATAGTGAAAAAATAAAAAAATTGATTCCTACTGGTGCCTTTTGGAAAATTCCGGGAAAAATTTAGGAAAAAGAAAAAATCTGGACTATTTGCTTGTTCTGTGAGTTCTTTCCGTCGTCGTTTGTTTTCTCCGTGTTGTGCTACGTGTCAACACGTCTTAGCGAGCACCTGTGATTTGTACTTTGGATCCGGATTGAACAATCACTAATCTGCATTCGTTAATTGCTAATCCTTGCAGTCATATTGCGTGCCTACCCATAGCTCCACATATTCTTCTGTCAGCACAAGTTCATCTTGCAACTGTTACCCACGCTCAACAACAGATTGTTTCACCACTTTGGCTTTGCCCTGTTTGGTTTCGTCAAAATTGCCAAAAAAATTCAGAAAAAAAAAGAAAAAAATTGTCAAAGTTTTTGCACGCTTTTCACAGAACGTGATGTATTTCTGTAGACCACATCCCACCTCAGTTGTAGGTGCCAATTTTTGTGGTTGCATCTTTTTTATCCTTGTTCAGAGAAAAATATAAAAAAATAGTGAATTTTTTTTTTGATTCCTACTAGTGCATTTTGGAAAATTCCGGGAAAAATTCAGGAAAAAGGAAAAATCTGGACTATTTGCTTGTTCTGTGAGTTCTTTCCATCGTCCTTTGTTTTCACCTTATTGGGCTACGTCTCGACACGTCTTAGCCAGCACCTGTGATTTGTACTTTGGATCCAGATTGATCAATCACTAATCTGCATTCGTTAATTGCCAATCCTTGCTGTCATATTGTGTGCCTACCCATAGCTCCACATATTCTTCTGTCAGCACAGGTTCATCTTGCAACTATTACCCGCGCTCAACAACAGATTGTTTCACCACTTTGGCTTTCCCCTGTTTGGTTTCATCAAAATTGCCAAAAAAATCATGAAAATAAAGAAAAAAATTGTCAAAGTTTTTGCACGCTTTTTAGAGAACGTGCTGTATTTCTATAGACCACATCCCACCTTAGTTGTAGGTGCCAATTTTTGTGGTTGCATTTTTTTATCTTTGTTTAGGTAAAAATATAAAAAAAATAGTGAAAAAATAAAAAAATTTGATTCCTACTAGTGCCTTTTGGAAAATTCTGGGGAAAATTCAGGAAAAAAGAAAAATCTGGACTATTTGTTTGTTCTGTGAGTTCTTTCCATCTCCTCTGTTTTCACCTTGTTGCGCTATGTCTCGACACGTCTTAGCCAGCACCTGTGATTTGTACTTTGGATCCGGATTGAACAATCGCTAATCTGCATTCGTTAATTGCTAATCCTTGTTGTCCTATTGTGTGCCTACCCATAGCTCCACATATTCTTCTACGAGCACAGGTTCATCTTGCAACTGTTACCCACGCTCAACAATAGATTATTTCACCACTTTGGCATTGCCCTGTTGGTTTCATCAAAATTGCCAAAAAAATTCAGGAAAATAAAAAAAAATTGTCAAAGTTTTTGCACGCTTTTCAGAGAACGTGCTGTATTTCTATAGACCACATCCCACCTCAGTTGTAGGTGCCAATTTTTGTGGTTGCATCTTTTTTATCCTTGTTCAGAGGAAAATAAAAAAATAATGAAAAAAATTAAAAAAAATTGATTCCTACTAGTGCCTTTTAGAAAATTCCGGGAAAAATTCAGGAAAAAGGAAAAATCCGGACTATTTGCCTTTTCTGTGAGTTCTTTCCATCGTCCTTTGTTTTCACCTTGTTGCGCTACGTCTCGACACATCTTATCCAGCACCTATGATTTGTACTTTGGATCCGGATTGAACAAACGCTAATCTGCATTCATTAATTGCTAATCCTTGCTGTCATATTGCCTGCCTACCCATAGCTCCACATATTCTTCTGTCAGCACAGGTTCATCTTGCAACTGTTACCCACGCTCAACAACAGATTGTTTCACCACTTTGGCTTTGCCCTGTTTGGTTTCATCAAAATTGCTAAAAAATTCAGGAAAAAAAGAAAAATTGTCAAAGTTTTTGCACGCTTTTCAGAGAACGTGCTGTATTTCTGTAGACCACATCCCACCTCAGTTGTAGGTGCCAATTTTTGTGGTTGCATCTTTTTTATCCTTGTTCAGAGAAAAATATATAAAAATAGTGAAATTTTTTTTGATTCCAACTAGTGCCTTTTGGAAAATCCTAGGAAAAATTCTAGAAAAAGGAAAAATCCGGACTATTTGCTTGTTCTGTGAGTTCTATCCATCGTCCTTTGTTTTCACCTTGTTGCGCTACGTCTCGACACTTCTTAGCCAGCACTTGTGATTTGTACTTTGGATCCAGATTGAACAATCACTAATCTGCATTCGTTAATTGCTAATCCTAGCTGTCATATTGTGTGCCTACCCAAAGCTCTACGTATTCTTCTGTCAGCACAGGTTTATCTTGCAACTATTACCCACACTCAACAATAGATTGTTTCACCACTTCGGCTTCGCCCTGTTTGGTTTCATCAAAATTGCCAAAAAAAATTCAGGTAAAAAAGAAAAAAATTGTCAAAGTTTTTGCACGCTTTTAAGAGAACGTGCTGTATTTCTGTAGACCACATCCCACCTCAGTTGTAGGTGCCAATTTTTGTGGTTGCATCTTTTTTTATCCTTGTTCAGAGAAAAATATAAAAAAATAGTGAAAAAATAAAAAAAAATTGATTCCTACAAGTGCCTTTTGGAAAATTCTGGAGAAAATTCAGGAAAAAGGAAAAATCTGGACTATTTGCTTGTTCTGTGAGTTCTTTCCATCTCCTCTGTTTTCACCTTGTTGCGCTACGTCTCGACACATCTTAGCCAGCACCTGTGATTTGTACTCTGGATCCGGATTGAACAATCGCTAATCTGCATTCGTTAATTGCTAATCCTTACTGTCCTATTGTGTGCCTACCCATAGCTCCACTTATTCTTCTGTGAGCACAGGTTCATCTTGCAACTGTTACCCACGCTCAACAATAGATTATTTCACCACTTTGGCTTTGCCCTGTTTGGTTTCATCAAAATTGCCAAAAAAATTTAGGAAAATAAAAAAAATTGTCAAAGTTTTTGCACGCTTTTCAGAGAACATGCTGTATTTCTGTAGACCACATCCCACCTCAGTTGTAGGTGCCAATTTTTGTGGTTGCATCTTTTTTGATCCTTGCTCAGAGAAAAATATAAAAAAATAGTGAAAAAATAAAAAAATTGATTCCTACTGGTGCCTTTTGGAAAATTCCGGGAAAAATTTAGGAAAAAGAAAAAATCGGGACTATTTGCTTCTTCTGTGAGTTCTTTCCGTCGTCATTTGTTTTCTCCGTGTTGCGCTACGTCTCAACACGTCTTAGCTAGCACCTGTGATTTGTACTTTGGATCCGGATTGAACAATCACTAATCTGCATTCGTTAATTGCTAATCCTTGCAGTCATATTGCGTGCCTACCCATGGCTCCACATATTCTTCTATCAGCACAGGTTCATCTTGCAACTGTTACCCACGCTCAACAACAGATTGTTTCACCACTTTGGCTTTGCCCTGTTTGGTTTCGTCAAAATTGCCAAAGAAATTTAGAAAAAAAAAGAAAAAAATTGTCAAAGTTTTTGCACGCTTTTCACAGAACGTGATGTATTTCTGTAGACCACATCCCACCTTAGTTGTAGGTGCCAATTTTTGTGGTTGCATCTTTTTTGATCCTTGCTCAGAGAAAAATATAAAAAAATAGTGAAAAAATAAAAAAATTGATTCCTACTGGTGCCTTTTGGAAAATTCCGGGAAAAATTTAGGAAAAAGAAAAAATCTGGACTATTTGCTTGTTCTGTGAGTTCTTTCCGTCGTCGTTTGTTTTCTCCGTGTTGTGCTACGTCTCAACACGTCTTAGCCAGCACCTGTGATTTGTACTTTGGATCCGGATTGAACAATCACTAATCTGCATTCGTTAATTGCTAATCCTTGCAGTCATATTGCGTGCCTACCCATAGCTCCACATATTCTTCTGTCAGCACAGGTTCATCTTGCAACTGTTACCCACGCTCAACAACAGATTGTTTCACCACTTTGGCTTTGCCCTGTTTGGTTTCGTCAAAATTGCCAAAAAAATTCAGAAAAAAAAGAAGAAAATTGTCAAAGTTTTTGCACGCTTTTCACAGAACGTGATGTATTTCTGTAGACCACATCCCACCTTAGTTGTAGGTGCCAATTTTTGTGGTTGCATCTTTTTTATCCTTGTTCAGAGAAAAATATAAAAAAATAGTGAATTTTTTTTTTGATTCCTACTAGTGCATTTTGGAAAATTCCGGGAAAAATTCAGGAAAAAGGAAAAATCTGGACTATTTGCTTGTTCTGTGAGTTCTTTCCATCGTCCTTTGTTTTCACCTTATTGGGCTACGTCTCGACACGTCTTAGCCAGCACCTGTGATTTGTACTTTGGATCCAGATTGATCAATCACTAATCTGCATTCGTTAATTGCCAATCCTTGCTGTCATATTGTGTGCCTACCCATAGCTCCACATATTCTTCTGTCAGCACAGGTTCATCTTGCAACTATTACCCGCGCTGAACAACAGATTGTTTCACCACTTTGGCTCTCCCCTGTTTGGTTTCATCAAAATTGCCAAAAAAATCATGAAAATAAAGAAAAAAATTATCAAAGTTTTTGCACGCTTTTTAGAGAACGTGCTGTATTTCTATAGACCACATCCCACCTTAGTTGTAGGTGCCAATTTTTGTGGTTGCATTTTTTTATCTTTGTTTAGGTAAAAATATAAAAAAAATAGTGAAAAAATAAAAAAATTTGATTCCTACTAGTGCCTTTTGGAAAATTCTGGGGAAAATTCAGGAAAAAAGAAAAATCTGGACTATTTGTTTGTTCTGTGAGTTCTTTCCATCTCCTCTGTTTTCACCTTGTTGCGCTATGTCTCGACACGTCTTAGCCAGCACCTGTGATTTGTACTTTGGATCCGGATTGAACAATCGCTAATCTGCATTCGTTAATTGCTAATCCTTGTTGTCCTATTGTGTGCCTACCCATAGCTCCACATATTCTTCTACGAGCACAGGTTCATCTTGCAACTGTTACCCACGCTCAACAATAGATTATTTCACCACTTTGGCATTGCCCTGTTTGGTTTCATCAAAATTGCCAAAAAAATTCAGGAAAATAAAAAAAAATTGTCAAAGTTTTTGCACGCTTTTCAGAGAACGTGCTGTATTTCTATAGACCACATCCCACCTCAGTTGTAGGTGCCAATTTTTGTGGTTGCATCTTTTTTATCCTTGTTCAGAGGAAAATAAAAAAATAATGAAAAAAATTTAAAAAAAATTGATTCCTACTAGTGCCTTTTAGAAAATTCCGGGAAAAATTCAGGAAAAAGGAAAAATTCGGACTATTTGCTTTTTCTGTGAGTTCTTTCCATCGTCCTTTGTTTTCACCTTGTTGCGCTACGTCTCGACACATCTTATCCAGCACCTATGATTTGTACTTTGGATCCGGATTGAACAATCGCTAATCTGCATTCATTAATTGCTAATCCTTGTTGTCATATTGCCTGCCTCCCCATAGCTCCACATATTCTTCTGTCAGCACAGGTTCATCTTGCAACTGTTACCCACGCTCAACAACAGATTGTTTCACCACTTTGGCTTTGCCGTGTTTGGTTTCATCAAAATTGCTAAAAAAATTCAGGAAAAAAAGAAAAATTGTCAAAGTTTTTGCACGCTTTTCAGAGAACGTGCTGTATTTCTGTAGACCACATCCCACCTCAGTTGTAGGTGCCAATTTTTGTGGTTGCATCTTTTTTATCCTTGTTCAGAGAAAAATATATAAAAATAGTGAAATTTTTTTTTGATTCCAACTAGTGCCTTTTGGAAAATTCTGGGAAAAATTCTAGAAAAAGGAAAAATCCGGACTATTTGCTTGTTCTGTGAGTTCTATCCATCGTCCTTTGTTTTCACCTTGTTGCGCTACGTCTCGACACGTCTTAGCCAGCACTTGTGATTTGTACTTTGGATCCAGATTGAACAATCACTAATCTGCATTCGTTAATTGCTAATCCTAGCTGTCATATTGTGTGCCTACCCATAGCTCTACGTATTCTTCTGTCAGCACAGGTTTATCTTGCAACTATTACCCACACTCAACAATAGATTGTTTCACCACTTTGGCTTCGCCCTGTTCGGTTTCATCAAAATTGCCAAAAAAAATTCAGGTAAAAAAGAAAAAAATTGTCAAAGTTTTTGCACGCTTTTAAGAGAACGTGCTGTATTTCTGTAGACCACATCCCACCTCAGTTGTAGGTGCCAATTTTTGTGGTTGCATCTTTTTTTATCCTTGTTCTGAGAAAAATATAAAAAAATAGTGAAAAAATAAAAAAAATTGATTCCTACTAGTGCCTTTTGGAAAATTCTGGAGAAAATTCAGGAAAAAGGAAAAATCTGGACTATTTGCTTGTTCTGTGAGTTCTTTCCATCTCTGTTTTCACCTTGTTGCGCTACGTCTCGACACATCTTAGCCAGCACCTGTGATGGATCCGGATTGAACAATCGCTAATCTGCATTCGTTAATTGCTAATCCTTACTGTCCTATTGTGTGCCTACCCATAGCTCCACTTATTCTTCTATGAGCACAGGTTCATCTTGCAACTGTTACCCACGCTCAACAATAGATTATTTCACCACTTTGGCTTTGCCCTGTTTGGTTTCATCAAAATTGCCAAAAAAATTTAGGAAAATAAAAAAAAATTGTCAAAGTTTTTGCATGCTTTTCAGAGAACATGCTGTATTTCTGTAGACCACATCCCACCTCAGTTGTAGGTGCCAATTTTTGTGGTTCCATCTTTTTTGATCCTTGCTCAGAGAAAAATATAAAAAAATAGTGAAAAAATAAAAAAAATTGATTCCTACTGGTGCCTTTTGGAAAATTCCGAGAAAAATTTAGGAAAAAGAAAAAATCGGGACTATTTGCTTGTTCTGTGAGTTCTTTCCGTCGTCATTTGTTTTCTCCGTGTTGCGCTACGTCTCAACACGTCTTAGCTAGCACCTGTGATTTGTACTTTGGATCCGGATTGAACAATCACTAATCTGCATTCGTTAATTGCTAATCCTTGCAGTCATATTGCGTGCCTACACATAGCTCCACATATTCTTCTATCAGCACTGGTTCATCTTGCAACTGTTACCCACGCTCAACAACAGATTGTTTCACCACTTTGGCTTTGCCCTGTTTGGTTTCATCAAAATTGCCAAAGAAATTTAGAAAAAAAAAGAAAAAAATTGTCAAAGTTTTTGCACGCTTTTCACAGAACGTGATGTATTTCTGTAGGCCACATCCCACCTCAGTTGTAGGTGCCAATTTTTGTGGTTGCATCTTTTTTATCCTTGTTCAGAGAAAAATATAAAAAATAGTGAAATTTTTTTTTGACTCCTACTAGTGCATTTTGGAAAATTCCGGGAAAAATTCAGGAAAAAGGAAAAATCGGGACTATTTGCTTGTTCTGTGAGTTCTTTCCGTCGTCGTTTGTTTTCTCCGTGTTGTGCTACGTCTCAACACGTCTTAGCCAGCACCTGTGATTTGTACTTTGGATCCGGATTGAACAATCACTAATCTGCATTCGTTAATTGCTAATCCTTGCAGTCATATTGCGTGCCTACCCATAGCTCCACATATTCTTCTGTCAGCACAGGTTCATCTTGCAACTGTTACCCACGCTCAACAACAGATTGTTTCATCACTTTGGCTTTGCCCTGTTTGGTTTCGTCAAAATTGCCAAAAAAATTCAGAAAAAAAAGAAAAAAATTGTCAAAGTTTTTGCACGCTTTTCACAGAACGTGATGTATTTCTGTAGGCCACATCCCACCTCAGTTGTAGGTGCCAATTTTTGTGGTTGCATCTTTTTTATCCTTGTTCAGAGAAAAATATAAAAAATAGTGAAATTTTTTTTTGACTCCTACTAGTGCATTTTGGAAAATTCCGGGAAAAATTCAGGAAAAAGGAAAAATCTGGACTATTTGCTTGTTCTGTGAGTTCTTTTCATCGTCCTTTGTTTTCACCTTATTGGGCTATGTCTCGACACATCTTAGCCAGCACCTGTGATTTGTACTTTGGATCCAGATTGATCAATCACTAATCTGCATTCGTTAATTGCCAATCCTTGCTGTCATATTGTGTGCCTACCCATAGCTCCACATATTCTTCTGTCAGC
>JAKOGQ010000573.1:0-25001 GCA_022457205.1 Saccharum spontaneum
TGCAACTGTTACCCACGCTCAACAACAGATTGCTTGGCCCTGTTTGGTTTCATCAATATTTGCCAAAAAATTCAGGAAAATAAAGAAAAAAATTATCAAAGTTTCTGCATGCTTTTCAGAGAACGTGCTGTATTTCTGTAGACCACATCCCACCTCAGTTGTAGGTGCGAATTTTTGTGGTTGTATCTTTTTTTATCCTGGTTCAGAGAAAAATAAAAAAATGGTGAAAAAATAAAAAAATTAATTCCTACCTGTGCCTTTTGGAAAAAATCAGGGAAAAATTCAGGAAAAAGGAAAATTCCGGGTTATTTGCTTGTTCCGTGCGTTCTTTCCATGGTCCTTTGTTTTCACCTTGTTGCGGTACGTCTCGACACGTCTTAGCCAGCAGCTGTGATTTGTACTTTGGATCCGGATTGAACAATCGCTAATCTACACTCGTTAATTGTTAATCCTTGCTGTCATATTATGTGCCTATCCATAGCTCCACATATTCTTCTATCAGCACAGGTTCATCTTGCAACTGTTACCCACGCTCAACAACAGATTGCTTGGCCCTGTTTGGTTTCATCAATATTTGCCAAAAAAATTCAGGAAAATAAAGAAAAAAATTATCAAAGTTTCTGCATGCTTTTCAGAGAACGTGCTGTATTTCTGTAGACCACATCCCACCTCAGTTGTAGGTGCGAATTTTTGTGGTTGCATCTTTTTTTGATCCTGGTTCAGAGAAAAATAAAAAAATGGTGAAAAAATAAAAAAATTGATTCCTACCTGTGCCTTTTTGAAAAAGTCAGGGAAAAATTCAGGAAAAAGGAAAATTCCGGGTTATTTGCTTGTTCCGTGTGTTCTTTCTATCGTCCTTTGTTTTCACCTTGTTGCGGTACGTCTCGACACGTCTTAGCCAGCAGCTGTGATTTGTACTTTGGATCCGGATTGAACAATCGCTAATCTGCACTCGTTAATTGTTAGTCCTTACTGTCATATTATGTGCCTATCCATAGCTCCATATATTCTTCTATCAGCACAGGTTCATCTTGCAACTGTTACCCACGCTCAACAACAGATTGCTTGGCCCTGTTTGGTTTCATCAATATTTGCCAAAAAAATTCAGGAAAATAAAGAAAAAAATTATCAAAGTTTCTGCATGCTTTTCAGAGAACGTGCTGTATTTTTGTAGACTACATCCCACCTCAGTTGTAGGTGCGAATTTTTGTGGTTGTATCTTTTTTTATCCTGGTTCAGAGAAAAATAAAAAAATGGTGAAAAAATAAAAAAATTGATTCCTACCTGTGCCTTTTGGAAAAAATCAGGGAAAAATTCAGGAAAAAGGAAAATTCCGGGTTATTTGCTTGTTCCGTGCGTTCTTTCCATGGTCCTTTGTTTTCACCTTGTTGCGGTACGTCTCGACACGTCTTAGCAAGCAGCTGTGATTTGTACTTTGGATCCGGATTGAACAATCGCTAATCTGCACTCGTTAATTGTTAATCCTTGCTGTCATATTATGTGCCTATCCATAGCTCCACATATTCTTCTATCAGCACAGGTTCATATTGCAACTGTTACCCACGCTCAACAACAGATTGCTTGGCCCTGTTTGGTTTCATCAATATTTGCCAAAAAAATTCAGGAAAATAAAGAAAAAAATTATCAAAGTTTCTGCATGCTTTTCAGAGAACGTGCTGTATTTCTGTAGACCACATCCCACCTCAGTTGTAGGTGCGAATTTTTGTGGTTGTATCTTTTTTTATCCTGGTTCAGAGAAAAATAAAAAAATGGTGAAAAAATAAAAAAATTAATTCCTACCTGTGCCTTTTGGAAAAAATCAGGGAAAAATTCAGGAAAAAGGAAAATTCCGGGTTATTTGCTTGTTCCGTGCGTTCTTTCCATGGTCCTTTGTTTTCACCTTGTTGCGGTACGTCTCGACACGTCTTAGCCAGCAGCTGTGATTTGTACTTTGGATCCGGATTGAACAATCGCTAATCTACACTCGTTAATTGTTAATCCTTGCTGTCATATTATGTGCCTATCCATAGCTCCACATATTCTTCTATCAGCACAGGTTCATCTTGCAACTGTTACCCACGCTCAACAACAGATTGCTTGGCCCTGTTTGGTTTCATCAATATTTGCCAAAAAAATTCAGGAAAATAAAGAAAAAAATTATCAAAGTTTCTGCATGCTTTTCAGAGAACGTGCTGTATTTCTGTAGACCACATCCCACCTCAGTTGTAGGTGCGAATTTTTGTGGTTGCATCTTTTTTTGATCCTGGTTCAGAGAAAAATAAAAAAATGGTGAAAAAATAAAAAAATTGATTCCTACCTGTGCCTTTTTGAAAAAGTCAGGGAAAAATTCAGGAAAAAGGAAAATTCCGGGTTATTTGCTTGTTCCGTGTGTTCTTTCCATCGTCCTTTGTTTTCACCTTGTTGCGGTACGTCTCGACACGTCTTAGCCAGCAGCTGTGATTTGTACTTTGGATCCAGATTGAACAATCGCTAATCTGCACTCGTTAATTGTTAGTCCTTACTGTCATATTATGTGCCTATCCATAGCTCCATATATTCTTCTATCAGCACAGGTTCATCTTGCAACTGTTACCCACGCTCAACAACAGATTGCTTGGCCCTGTTTGGTTTCATCAATATTTGCCAAAAAAATTCAGGAAAATAAAGAAAAAAATTATCAAAGTTTCTGCATGCTTTTCAGAGAACGTGCTGTATTTTTGTAGACTACATCCCACCTCAGTTGTAGGTGCGAATTTTTGTGGTTGTATCTTTTTTTATCCTGGTTCAGAGAAAAATAAAAAATGGTGAAAAAATAAAAAAATTGATTCCTACCTGTGCCTTTTGGAAAAAATCAGGGAAAAATTCAGGAAAAAGGAAAATTCCGGGTTATTTGCTTGTTCCGTGCGTTCTTTCCATGGTCCTTTGTTTTCACCTTGTTGCGGTACGTCTCGACACGTCTTAGCAAGCAGCTGTGATTTGTACTTTGGATCCGGATTGAACAATCGCTAATCTGCACTCGTTAATTGTTAATCCTTGCTGTCATATTATGTGCCTATCCATAGCTCCACATATTCTTCTATCAGCACAGGTTCATATTGCAACTGTTACCCACGCTCAACAACAGATTGCTTGGCCCTGTTTGGTTTCATCAATATTTGCCAAAAAAATTCAGGAAAATAAAGAAAAAAATTATCAAAGTTTCTGCATGCTTTTCAGAGAACGTGCTGTATTTCTGTAGACCACATCCCACCTCAGTTGTAGGTGCGAATTTTTGTGGTTGTATCTTTTTTTATCCTGGTTCAGAGAAAAATAAAAAAATGGTGAAAAAATAAAAAAATTAATTCCTACCTGTGCCTTTTGGAAAAAATCAGGGAAAAATTCAGGAAAAAGGAAAATTCCGGGTTATTTGCTTGTTCCGTGCGTTCTTTCCATGGTCCTTTGTTTTCACCTTGTTGCGGTACGTCTCGACACGTCTTAGCCAGCAGCTGTGATTTGTACTTTGGATCCGGATTGAACAATCGCTAATCTACACTCGTTAATTGTTAATCCTTGCTGTCATATTATGTGCCTATCCATAGCTCCACATATTCTTCTATCAGCACAGGTTCATCTTGCAACTGTTACCCACGCTCAACAACAGATTGCTTGGCCCTGTTTGGTTTCATCAATATTTGCCAAAAAAATTCAGGAAAATAAAGAAAAAAATTATCAAAGTTTCTACATGCTTTTAAGAGAACATGCTGTATTTCTGTAGACCACATCCCACCTAAGTTGTAGGTGCAAATTTTGGTGGTTGCATCTTTTTTGATCCTGGTTCAGAGAAAAATAAAAAAATGGTGAAAAAATAAAAAAATTAATTCCTACCTGTGCCTTTTGGAAAAAATCAGGGAAAAATTCAGGAAAAAGGAAAATTCCGGGTTATTTGCTTGTTCCGTGCGTTCTTTCCATCGTCCTTTGTTTTCATTTTGTTGCGGTACGTCTCGACACGTCTTAGCCAGCAGCTGTGATTTGTACTTTGGATCCGGATTGAACAATCGCTAATCTGCACTCGTTAATTGTTAATCCTTGCTGTCATATTATGTGCCTATCCATAGCTCCACATATTCTTCTATCAGCACAGGTTCATCTTGCAACTGTTACCCACGCTCAACAACAGATTGCTTGGCCCTGTTTGGTTTCATCAATATTTGCCAAAAAAATTCAGGAAAATAAAGAAAAAAATTATCAAAGTTTCTGCATGCTTTTCAGAGAACGTGCTGTATTTTTGTAGACCACATCCCACCTCAGTTGTAGGTGCGAATTTTTGTGGTTGCATCTTTTTTTATCCTGGTTCAGAGAAAAATAAAAAAATGGTGAAAAAATAAAAAAATTGATTCCTACCTGTGCCTTTTGGAAAAAATCAGGGAAAAATTCAGGAAAAAGGAAAATTCCGGGTTATTTGCTTGTTCCGTGCGTTCTTTCCATGGTCCTTTGTTTTCACCTTGTTGCGGTACGTCTCGACACGTATTAGCCAGCAGCTGTGATTTGTACTTTGGATCCGGATTGATCAATCGCTAATCTGCACTCGTTAATTGTTAATCCTTGCTATCATATTATGTGCCTATCCATAGCTCCACATATTCTTCTATCAGCACAGGTTCATCTTGCAACTGTTACCCACGCTCAACAACAGATTGCTTGGCCCTGTTTGGTTTCATCAATATTTGCCAAAAAAATTCAGGAAAATAAAGAAAAAAATTATCAAAGTTTCTGCATGCTTTTCAGAGAACGTGCTGTATTTTTGTAGACTACATCCCACCTCAGTTGTAGGTGCGAATTTTTGTGGTTGTATCTTTTTTTATCCTGGTTCAGAGAAAAATAAAAAAATGGTGAAAAAATAAAAAAAATTGATTCCTACCTGTGCCTTTTGGAAAAAATCAGGGAAAAATTCAGGAAAAAGGAAAATTCCGGGTTATTTGCTTGTTCCGTGCGTTCTTTCCATGGTCCTTTGTTTTCACCTTGTTGCGGTACGTCTCGACACGTCTTAGCAAGCAGCTGTGATTTGTACTTTGGATCCGGATTGAACAATCGCTAATCTGCACTCGTTAATTGTTAATCCTTGCTGTCATATTATGTGCCTATCCATAGCTCCACATATTCTTCTATCAGCACAGGTTCATATTGCAACTGTTACCCACGCTCAACAACAGATTGCTTGGCCCTGTTTGGTTTCATCAATATTTGCCAAAAAAATTCAGGAAAATAAAGAAAAAAATTATCAAAGTTTCTGCATGCTTTTCAGAGAACGTGCTGTATTTCTGTAGACCACATCCCACCTCAGTTGTAGGTGCGAATTTTTGTGGTTGTATCTTTTTTTATCCTGGTTCAGAGAAAAATAAAAAAATGGTGAAAAAATAAAAAAATTAATTCCTACCTGTGCCTTTTGGAAAAAATCAGGGAAAAATTCAGGAAAAAGGAAAATTCCGGGTTATTTGCTTGTTCCGTGCGTTCTTTCCATGGTCCTTTGTTTTCACCTTGTTGCGGTACGTCTCGACACGTCTTAGCCAGCAGCTGTGATTTGTACTTTGGATCCGGATTGAACAATCGCTAATCTACACTCGTTAATTGTTAATCCTTGCTGTCATATTATGTGCCTATCCATAGCTCCACATATTCTTCTATCAGCACAGGTTCATCTTGCAACTGTTACCCACGCTCAACAACAGATTGCTTGGCCCTGTTTGGTTTCATCAATATTTGCCAAAAAAATTCAGGAAAATAAAGAAAAAAATTATCAAAGTTTCTGCATGCTTTTAAGAGAACATGCTGTATTTCTGTAGACCACATCCCACCTAAGTTGTAGGTGCAAATTTTGGTGGTTGCATCTTTTTTGATCCTGGTTCAGAGAAAAATAAAAAAATGGTGAAAAAATAAAAAAATTAATTCCTACCTGTGCCTTTTGGAAAAAATCAGGGAAAAATTCAGGAAAAAGGAAAATTCCGGGTTATTTGCTTGTTCCGTGCGTTCTTTCCATCGTCCTTTGTTTTCATTTTGTTGCGGTACGTCTCGACACGTCTTAGCCAGCAGCTGTGATTTGTACTTTGGATCCGGATTGAACAATCGCTAATCTGCACTCGTTAATTGTTAATCCTTGCTGTCATATTATGTGCCTATCCATAGCTCCACATATTCTTCTATCAGCACAGGTTCATCTTGCAACTGTTACCCACGCTCAACAACAGATTGCTTGGCCCTGTTTGGTTTCATCAATATTTGCCAAAAAAATTCAGGAAAATAAAGAAAAAAATTATCAAAGTTTCTGCATGCTTTTCAGAGAACGTGCTGTATTTTTGTAGACCACATCCCACCTCAGTTGTAGGTGCGAATTTTTGTGGTTGCATCTTTTTTTATCCTGGTTCAGAGAAAAATAAAAAAATGGTGAAAAAATAAAAAAATTGATTCCTACCTGTGCCTTTTGGAAAAAATCAGGGAAAAATTCAGGAAAAAGGAAAATTCCGGGTTATTTGCTTGTTCCGTGCGTTCTTTCCATGGTCCTTTGTTTTCACCTTGTTGCGGTACGTCTCGACACGTATTAGCCAGCAGCTGTGATTTGTACTTTGGATCCGGATTGATCAATCGCTAATCTGCACTCGTTAATTGTTAATCCTTGCTATCATATTATGTGCCTATCCATAGCTCCACATATTCTTCTATCAGCACAGGTTCATCTTGCAACTGTTACCCACGCTCAACAACAGATTGCTTGGCCCTGTTTGGTTTCATCAATATTTGCCAAAAAAATTCAGGAAAATAAAAAAAAAATTATCAAAGTTTCTGCATGCTTTTCAGAGAACGTGCTGTATTTCTGTAGACCACATCCCACCTCAGTTGTAGGTGTGAATTTTTGTGGTTGCATCTTTTTTGATCCTGGTTCAGAGAAAAATAAAAAAATGGTGAAAAAATAAAAAAAATTGATTCCTACTTGTGCCTTTTGGAAAAAATCAGGGAAAAATTCAGGAAAAAGGAAAATTCCGGGTTATTTGCTTGTTCCGTGCGTTCTTTCCATGGTCATTTGTTTTCACCTTGTTGCGGTACGTCTCGACACGTCTTAGCCAGCAGCTGTGATTTGTACTTTGGATCCGAATTGAACAATCGCTAATCTGCACTCGTTAATTGTTAATCCTTGCTGTCATATTATGTGCCTATCCATAGCTCCACATATTCTTCTATCAGCACAGGTTCATATTGCAACTGTTACCCACGCTCAACAACAGATTGCTTGGCCCTGTTTGGTTTCATCAATATTTGCCAAAAAAATTCAGGAAAATAAAGAAAAAAATTATCAAAGTTTCTGCATGCTTTTCAGAGAACGTGCTGTATTTCTGTAGACCACATCCCACCTCAGTTGTAGGTGCGAATTTTTGTGGTTGTATCTTTTTTTATCCTGGTTCAGAGAAAAATAAAAAAATGGTGAAAAAATAAAAAAATTGATTCCTACCTGTGCCTTTTGGAAAAAATCAGGGAAAAATTCAGGAAAAAGGAAAATTCCGGGTTATTTGCTTGTTCCGTGCGTTCTTTCCATGGTCCTTTGTTTTCACCTTGTTGCGGTACGTCTCGACACGTCTTAGCCAGCAGCTGTGATTTGTACTTTGGATCCGGATTGAACAATCGCTAATCTACACTCGTTAATTGTTAATCCTTGCTGTCATATTATGTGCCTATCCATAGCTCCACATATTCTTCTATCAGCACAGGTTCATCTTGCAACTGTTACCCACGCTCAACAACAGATTGCTTGGCCCTGTTTGGTTTCATCAATATTTGCCAAAAAAATTCAGGAAAATAAAGAAAAAAATTATCAAAGTTTCTGCATGCTTTTCAGAGAACGTGCTGTATTTCTGTAGACCACATCCCACCTCAGTTGTAGGTGCGAATTTTTGTGGTTGCATCTTTTTTTGATCCTGGTTCAGAGAAAAATAAAAAAATGGTGAAAAAATAAAAAAATTGATTCCTACCTGTGCCTTTTTGAAAAAGTCAGGGAAAAATTCAGGAAAAAGGAAAATTTCGGGTTATTTGCTTGTTCCGTGTGTTCTTTCCATCGTCCTTTGTTTTCACCTTGTTGCGGTACGTCTCGACACGTCTTAGCCAGCAGCTGTGATTTGTACTTTGGATCCGGATTGAACAATCGCTAATCTGCACTCGTTAATTGTTAGTCCTTACTGTCATATTATGTGCCTATCCATAGCTCCATATATTCTTCTATCAGCACAGGTTCATCTTGCAACTGTTACCCACGCTCAACAACAGATTGCTTGGCCCTGTTTGGTTTCATCAATATTTGCCAAAAAAATTCAGGAAAATAAAGAAAAAAATTATCAAAGTTTCTGCATGCTTTTCAAAGAACGTGCTGTATTTTTGTAGACTACATCCCACCTCAGTTGTAGGTGCGAATTTTTGTGGTTGTATCTTTTTTTATCCTGGTTCAGAGAAAAATAAAAAAATGGTGAAAAAATAAAAAAATTGATTCCTACCTGTGCCTTTTGGAAAAAATCAGGGAAAAATTCAGGAAAAAGGAAAATTCCGGGTTATTTGCTTGTTCCGTGCGTTCTTTCCATGGTCCTTTGTTTTCACCTTGTTGCGGTACGTCTCGACACGTCTTAGCAAGCAGCTGTGATTTGTACTTTGGATCCGGATTGAACAATCGCTAATCTGCACTCGTTAATTGTTAATCCTTGCTGTCATATTATGTGCCTATCCATAGCTCCACATATTCTTCTATCAGCACAGGTTCATATTGCAACTGTTACCCACGCTCAA
The DNA here is from genome assembly GCA_022457205.1 of Saccharum spontaneum. Classification (NCBI taxonomy): domain Eukaryota; kingdom Viridiplantae; phylum Streptophyta; class Magnoliopsida; order Poales; family Poaceae; genus Saccharum; species Saccharum spontaneum. The sequence goes on from JAKOGQ010000573.1 coordinate 8,797, forward strand.
CAACAGATTGCTTGGCCCTGTTTGGTTTCATCAATATTTGCCAAAAAAATTCAGGAAAATAAAGAAAAAAATTATCAAAGTTTCTGCATGCTTTTCAGAGAACGTGCTGTATTTCTGTAGACCACATCCCACCTCAGTTGTAGGTGCGAATTTTTGTGGTTGTATCTTTTTTTATCCTGGTTCAGAGAAAAATAAAAAAATGGTGAAAAAATAAAAAAATTAATTCCTACCTGTGCCTTTTGGAAAAAATCAGGGAAAAATTCAGGAAAAAGGAAAATTCCGGGTTATTTGCTTGTTCCGTGCGTTCTTTCCATGGTCCTTTGTTTTCACCTTGTTGCGGTACGTCTCGACACGTCTTAGCCAGCAGCTGTGATTTGTACTTTGGATCCGGATTGAACAATCGCTAATCTACACTCGTTAATTGTTAATCCTTGCTGTCATATTATGTGCCTATCCATAGCTCCACATATTCTTCTATCAGCACAGGTTCATCTTGCAACTGTTACCCACGCTCAACAACAGATTGCTTGGCCCTGTTTGGTTTCATCAATATTTGCCAAAAAAATTCAGGAAAATAAAGAAAAAAATTATCAAAGTTTCTGCATGCTTTTAAGAGAACATGCTGTATTTCTGTAGACCACATCCCACCTAAGTTGTAGGTGCGAATTTTTGTGGTTGCATCTTTTTTGATCCTGGTTCAGAGAAAAATAAAAAAATGGTGAAAAAATAAAAAAATTAATTCCTACCTGTGCCTTTTGGAAAAAATCAGGGAAAAATTCAGGAAAAAGGAAAATTCCGGGTTATTTGCTTGTTCCGTGCGTTCTTTCCATCGTCCTTTGTTTTCATTTTGTTGCGGTACGTCTCGACACGTCTTAGCCAGCAGCTGTGATTTGTACTTTGGATCCGGATTGAACAATCGCTAATCTGCACTCGTTAATTGTTAATCCTTGCTGTCATATTATGTGCCTATCCATAGCTCCACATATTCTTCTATCAGCACAGGTTCATCTTGCAACTGTTACCCACGCTCAACAACAGATTGCTTGGCCCTGTTTGGTTTCATCAATATTTGCCAAAAAAATTCAGGAAAATAAAGAAAAAAATTATCAAAGTTTCTGCATGCTTTTCAGAGAACGTGCTGTATTTTTGTAGACCACATCCCACCTCAGTTGTAGGTGCGAATTTTTGTGGTTGCATCTTTTTTTATCCTGGTTCAGAGAAAAATAAAAAAATGGTGAAAAAATAAAAAAATTGATTCCTACCTGTGCCTTTTGGAAAAAATCAGGGAAAAATTCAGGAAAAAGGAAAATTCCGGGTTATTTGCTTGTTCCGTGCGTTCTTTCCATGGTCCTTTGTTTTCACCTTGTTGCGGTACGTCTCGACACGTATTAGCCAGCAGCTGTGATTTGTACTTTGGATCCGGATTGATCAATCGCTAATCTGCACTCGTTAATTGTTAATCCTTGCTATCATATTATGTGCCTATCCATAGCTCCACATATTCTTCTATCAGCACAGGTTCATCTTGCAACTGTTACCCACGCTCAACAACAGATTGCTTGGCCCTGTTTGGTTTCATCAATATTTGCCAAAAAAATTCAGGAAAATAAAAAAAAAATTATCAAAGTTTCTGCATGCTTTTCAGAGAACGTGCTGTATTTCTGTAGACCACATCCCACCTCAGTTGTAGGTGTGAATTTTTGTGGTTGCATCTTTTTTGATCCTGGTTCAGAGAAAAATAAAAAAATGGTGAAAAAATAAAAAAATTGATTCCTACTTGTGCCTTTTGGAAAAAATCAGGGAAAAATTCAGGAAAAAGGAAAATTCCGGGTTATTTGCTTGTTCCGTGCGTTCTTTCCATGGTCATTTGTTTTCACCTTGTTGCGGTACGTCTCGACACGTCTTAGCCAGCAGCTGTGATTTGTACTTTGGATCCGAATTGAACAATCGCTAATCTGCACTCGTTAATTGTTAATCCTTGCTGTCATATTATGTGCCTATCCATAGCTCCACATATTCTTCTATCAGCACAGGTTCATATTGCAACTGTTACCCACGCTCAACAACAGATTGCTTGGCCCTGTTTGGTTTCATCAATATTTGCCAAAAAAATTCAGGAAAATAAAGAAAAAAATTATCAAAGTTTCTGCATGCTTTTCAGAGAACGTGCTGTATTTCTGTAGACCACATCCCACCTCAGTTGTAGGTGCGAATTTTTGTGGTTGTATCTTTTTTTATCCTGGTTCAGAGAAAAATAAAAAAATGGTGAAAAAATAAAAAAATTGATTCCTACCTATGCCTTTTGGAAAAAATCAGGGAAAAATTCAGGAAAAAGGAAAATTCCGGGTTATTTGCTTGTTCCGTGCGTTCTTTCCATGGTCCTTTGTTTTCACCTTGTTGCGGTACGTCTCGACACGTCTTAGCCAGCAGCTGTGATTTGTACTTTGGATCCGGATTGAACAATCGCTAATCTACACTCGTTAATTGTTAATCCTTGCTGTCATATTATGTGCCTATCCATAGCTCCACATATTCTTCTATCAGCACAGGTTCATCTTGCAACTGTTACCCACGCTCAACAACAGATTGCTTGGCCCTGTTTGGTTTCATCAATATTTGCCAAAAAAATTCAGGAAAATAAAGAAAAAAATTATCAAAGTTTCTGCATGCTTTTAAGAGAACGTGCTGTATTTCTGTAGACCACATCCCACCTAAGTTGTAGGTGCGAATTTTTGTGGTTGCATCTTTTTTGATCCTGGTTCAGAGAAAAATAAAAAAATGGTGAAAAAATAAAAAAATTGATTCCTACCTGTGCCTTTTGGAAAAAATCAGGGAAAAATTCAGGAAAAAGGAAAATTCCGGGTTATTTGCTTGTTCCGTGCGTTCTTTCCATCGTCCTTTGTTTCCACTTTGTTGCGGTACGTCTCGACACGTCTTAGCCAGCAGCTGTGATTTGTACTTTGGATCCGGATTGAACAATCGCTAATCTGCACTCGTTAATTGTTAATCCTTACTGTCATATTATGTGCCTATCCATAGCTCCACATATTCTTCTATCAGCACAGGTTCATCTTGCAACTGTTACCCATGCTCAACAACAGATTGCTTGGCCCTGTTTGGTTTCATCAATATTTGCCAAAAAAATTTAGGAAAATAAAGAAAAAAATTATCAAAGTTTCTGCATGCTTTTCAGAGAACGTGCTGTATTTTTGTAGACCACATCCCACCTCAGTTGTAGGTGCGAATTTTTGTGGTTGCATCTTTTTTGATCCTGGTTCAGAGAAAAATAAAAAAATGGTGAAAAAATAAAAAAATTGATTCCTACCTGTGCCTTTTGGAAAAAATCAGGGAAAAATTCAGGAAAAAGGAAAATTCCGGGTTATTTGCTTGTTCTGTGCGTTCTTTCCATGGTCCTTTGTTTTCACCTTGTTGCGGTACGTCTCGACACGTCTTAGCGAGCAGCTGTGATTTGTACTTTGGATCCGGATTGAACAATCGCTAATCTGCACTCGTTAATTGTTAATCCTTGCTATCATATTATGTGCCTATCCATAGCTCCACATATTCTTCTATCAGCACAGGTTCATCTTGCAACTGTTACCCACGCTCAACAACAGATTGCTTGGCCCTGTTTGGTTTCATCAATATTTGCCAAAAAAATTCAGGAAAATAAAGAAAAAAATTATCAAAGTTTCTGCATGCTTTTCAGAGAACATGCTGTATTTTTGTAGGCCACATCCCACCTCAGTTGTAGGTGCGAATTTTTGTGGTTGTATCTTTTTTTATCCTGGTTCAGAGAAAAATAAAAAAATGGTGAAAAAATAAAAAAATTGATTCCTACTTGTGCCTTTTGGAAAAAATCAGGGAAAAATTCAGGAAAAAGGAAAATTCCGGGTTATTTGCTTGTTCCGTGCGTTCTTTCCATCGTCCTTTGCTTTCACCTTGTTGCGGTACGTCTCGACACGTCTTAGCCAGCAGCTGTGATTTGTACTTTGGATCCGGATTGAACAATCGCTAATCTGCACTCGTTAATTGTTAATCCTTACTGTCATATTATGTGCCTATCCATAGCTCCACATATTCTTCTATCAGCACAGGTTCATCTTGCAGCTGTTACCCACGCTCAACAACAGATTGCTTGGCCCTGTTTGGTTTCATCAATATTTGCCAAAAAAATTCAGGAAAATAAAGAAAAAAATTATCAAAGTTTCTGCATGCTTTTCAGAGAACGTGCTGTATTTTTGTAGACCACATCCCACCTCAGTTGTAGGTGCGAATTTTTGTGGTTGTATCTTTTTTTATCCTGGTTCAGAGAAAAATAAAAAAATGGTGAAAAAATAAAAAAATTGATTCCTACCTGTGCCTTTTGGAAAAAATCAGGGAAAAATTCAGGAAAAAGGAAAATTCCGGGTTATTTGCTTGTTCCGTGCGTTCTTTCCATCGTCCTTTGTTTTCACTTTGTTGCGGTACGTCTCGACACGTCTTAGCCAGCAGCTGTGATTTGTACTTTGGATCCGGATTGAACAATCGCTAATCTGCACTCGTTAATTGTTAATCCTTACTGTCATATTATGTGCCTATCCATAGCTCCACATATTCTTCTATCAGCACAGGTTCATCTTGCAACTGTTACCCACGCTCAACAACAGATTGCTTGGCCCTGTTTGGTTTCATCAATATTTGCCAAAAAAATTTAGGAAAATAAAGAAAAAAATTATCAAAGTTTCTGCATGCTTTTCAGAGAACGTGCTGTATTTTTGTAGACCACATCCCACCTCAGTTGTAGGTGCGAATTTTTGTGGTTGCATCTTTTTTGATCCTGGTTCAGAGAAAAATAAAAAAATGGTGAAAAAATAAAAAAATTGATTCCTACCTGTGCCTTTTGGAAAAAATCAGGGAAAAATTCAGGAAAAAGGAAAATTCCGGGTTATTTGCTTGTTCCGTGCGTTCTTTCCATGGTCCTTTGTTTTCACCTTGTTGCGGTACGTCTCGACACGTCTTAGCCAGCAGCTGTGATTTGTACTTTGGATCCGGATTGAACAATCGCTAATCTGCACTCGTTAATTGTTAATCCTTGCTATCATATTATGTGCCTATCCATAGCTCCACATATTCTTCTATCAGCACAGGTTCATCTTGCAACTGTTACCCACGCTCAACAACAGATTGCTTGGCCCTGTTTGGTTTCATCAATATTTGCCAAAAAAATTCAGGAAAATAAAGAAAAAAATTATCAAAGTTTCTGCATGCTTTTCAGAGAACGTGCTGTATTTTTGTAGACCACATCCCACCTCAGTTGTAGGTGCGAATTTTTGTGGTTGTATCTTTTTTTATCCTGGTTCAGAGAAAAATAAAAAAATGGTGAAAAAATTAAAAAATTGATTCCTACTTGTGCCTTTTGGAAAAAATCAGGGAAAAATTCAGGAAAAAGGAAAATTCCGGGTTATTTGCTTGTTCCGTGCGTTCTTTCCATCGTCCTTTGTTTTCACCTTGTTGCGGTACGTCTCGACACGTCTTAGCCAGCAGCTGTGATTTGTACTTTGGATCCGGATTGAACAATCGCTAATCTGCACTCGTTAATTGTTAATCCTTACTGTCATATTATGTGCCTATCCATAGCTCCACATATTCTTCTATCAGCATAGGTTCATCTTGCAACTGTTACCCACGCTCAACAACAGATTGCTTGGCCCTGTTTGGTTTCATCAATATTTGCCAAAAAAATTCAGGAAAATAAAGAAAAAAATTATCAAAGTTTCTGCATGCTTTTCAGAGAACGTGCTGTATTTCTGTAGACCACATCCCACCTCAGTTGTAGGTGCGAATTTTTGTGGTTGTATCTTTTTTTATCCTGGTTCAGAGAAAAATAAAAAAATGGTGAAAAAATAAAAAAATTGATTCCTACCTGTGCCTTTTGGAAAAAATCAGGGAAAAATTCAGGAAAAAGGAAAATTCCGGGTTATTTGCTTGTTCCGTGTGTTCTTTCCATGGTCCTTTGTTTTCACCTTGTTGCGGTACGTCTCGACACGTCTTAGCCAGCAGCTGTGATTTGTACTTTGGATCCGGATTGAACAATCGCTAATCTACACTCGTTAATTGTTAATCCTTGCTGTCATATTATGTGCCTATCCATAGCTCCACATATTCTTCTATCAGCACAGGTTCATCTTGCAACTGTTACCCACGCTCAACAACAGATTGCTTGGCCCTATTTGGTTTCATCAATATTTGCCAAAAAAATTCAGGAAAATAAAGAAAAAAATTATCAAAGTTTCTGCATGCTTTTCAGAGAACATGCTGTATTTCTGTAGACCACATCCCACCTCAGTTGTAGGTGCGAATTTTTGTGGTTGCATCTTTTTTTATCCTGGTTCAGAGAAAAATAAACAAATGGTGAAAAAATAAAAAAATTGATTCCTACCTGTGCCTTTTGGAAAAAATCAGGGAAAAATTCAGGAAAAAGGAAAATTCCGGGTTATTTGCTTGTTCCGTGCGTTCTTTCCATCGTCCTTTGTTTTCACCTTGTTGCGGTACGTCTCGACACGTCTTAGCCAGCAGCTGTGATTTGTACTTTGGATCCGGATTGAACAATCGCTAATCTGCACTCGTTAATTGTTAATCCTTACTGTCATATTATGTGCCTATCCATAGCTCCACATATTCTTCTATCAGCACAGGTTCATCTTGCAACTGTTACCCACGCTCAACAACAGATTGCTTAGCCCTGTTTGGTTTCATCAATATTTGCCAAAAAAATTCAGGAAAATAAAGAAAAAATTATCAAAGATTCTGCACGCTTTTCAGAGAACGTGTTGTATTTCTATAGAGCACATCTCACCTCAGTTGTAGGTGTCAATTTTTGTGGTTGCAACTTTTTTGATCCTTGTTTAGAGAAAAATAAAAAATGGTGAAAAAATAAAAAAGTTTGATTCCTACCAGTGCCTTTTGGAAAAATCAGGGAAAAATTCAGGAAAAAGAAAAATTCCGGGTTATTTGCTTGTTCCGTGCGTTCTTTCCATTGTCCTTTGTTTTCACCTTGTTGTGCTATGTCTCGACACGTCTTAGCCAGCAACTGTGATTTGTACTTTGGATCCGTATTGAACAATCGCTAATCTGCACTCGTTAATTGTTAATCCTTGCTGTCATATTATGTGCCTATCCATAGCTCCACATATTCTTCTATCAGCACAAGTTCATCTTGCAACTGTTGCCCACGCTCAACAACAGATTATTCGCCCTGTTTGGTTTCATCAATATTTGCCAAAAAAATTCAGGAAAATAAAGAAAAAAATTATCAAAGTTTTTGCACGCTTTTCAGAGAACGTGCTGTATTTCTGTAGACCACATCCCACCTCAGTTGTTGGTGCGAATTTTTGTGGTTGCATCTTTTTTGATCCTTGTTCAGAGAAAAATAAAAAAATGGTGAAAAATAAAAAAATTGATTCCTACCTGTGCCTTTTGGAAAAAAATCAGGGAAAAATTCAGGAAAAAGGAAAATTCAGGGTTATTTGCTTGTTCCGTGCGTTCTTTCCATCGTCCTTTGTTTTCACCTTGTTGCGGTACATCTCGACACGTCTTAGCCAGCAGCTGTGATTTGTACTTTGGATCCAGATTGAACAATCGCTAATCTGCACTCGTTAATTGTTAATCATTGCTGTCATATTATGTGCCTATCCATAGCTCCACATATTCTTCTATCAGCACAGGTTCATCTTGCAACTGTTACCCACGCTCAACAACAGATTGCTTGGCCCTGTTTGGTTTCATCAATATTTGCCAAAAAAATTCAGGAAAATAAAGAAAAAATTATCAAAGTTTCTGCACGCTTTTCAGAGAACGTGTTGTATTTCTGTAGAGCACATCTCACCTCAGTTGTAGGTGTCAATTTTTGTGGTTGCAACTTTTTTTATCCTTGTTTAGAGAAAAATAAAAACATGGTGAAAAAATAAAAAAGTTTGATTCCTACCAGTGCCGTTTGGAAAAATCAGGGAAAAATTCAGGAAAAAGAAAAATTCCGTGTTATTTGCTTGTTCCGTGCGTTCTTTCCATTGTCCTTTGTTTTCACCTTGTTGCGCTATGTCTCGACACGTCTTAGAGAGCAACTGTGATTTGTACTTTGGATCCGGATTGAACAATCGCTAATCTGCACTCGTTAATTGTTAATCCTTGCTGTCATATTATGTGCCTATCCATAGCTCCACATATTCTTCTATCAGCACAAGTTCATCTTGCAACTGTTACCAACGCTCAACAACAGATTATTCGCCCTGTTTGGTTTCATCAATATTTGCCAAAAAAATTCAGGAAAATAAAGAAAAAAATTATCAAAGTTTCTGCACGCTTTTCAGAGAACGTGCTGTATTTCTGTAGACCACATCTCACCTCAGTTGTAGGTGTCAATTTTTGTGGTTGCAACTTTTTTGATCCTTGTTCAGAGAAAAATAAAAAAATGGTGAAAAAATAAAAAAGTTTGATTCCTACCAGTGCCTTTTGGAAAAATCAGGGAAAAATTCAGGAAAAAGGAAAATTCCGGGTTATTTGCTTGTTCCGTGCGTTCTTTCCATCGTCCTTTGTTTTCATTTTGTTGCGGTACGTCTCGACACGTCTTAGCCAGCAGCTGTGATTTGTACTTTGGATCCGGATTGAACAATCGCTAATCTGCACTCGTTAATTGTTAATCCTTGCTGTCATATTATGTGCCTATCCATAGCTCCACATATTCTTCTATCAGCACTGGTTCATCTTGCAACTGTTACCAACGCTCAACAACAGATTGCTTGGCCCTGTTTGGTTTCATCAATATTTGCCAAAAAAATTCAGGAAAATAAAGAAAAAAATTATCAAAGTTTCTGCACGCTTTTCAGAGAACGTGCTGTATTTCTGTGGACCACATCTCACCTCAGTTGTAGGTGTCAATTTTTGTGGTTGCAACTTTTTTGATCCTTGTTCAGAGAAAAATAAAAAAATGGTGAAAAAATAAAAAAGTTTGATTCCTACCAGTGCCTTTTGGAAAAATCAGGGAAAAATTCAGGAAAAAGGAAAATTCCGTGTTATTTGCTTGTTGCGTGCATTCTTTCCATCATCCTTTGTTCTCGCCTTGTTGCGCTACGTCTCGACACATCTTAGCCAGCAACTGTGATTTGTACTTTGGATTCGGATTGAACAATCGCTAATTTGCACTCGTTAATTGCTTATCCTTGCTGTCATATTGTGTGCGTGCCCATAGCTCCACATATTCTTCTATCAACACAGGTTCATCTTGCAACTGTTATCCACGCTCAACAACAGATTATTCGCCCTGTTTGGTTTCAACAAAATTGCCAAAAAAATTCAAAAAAATAAAGAAAAAAATTATCAAAGTTTTTGCACGCTTTTCAGAGAACATGCTGTATTTTTGTAGACCACATCCCACCTCAGTTGTAGGTGCAAATTTTTCTGGTTGTATCTTTTTTGATCCTGGTTCAAAGAAAAATAAAAAATGGTGAAAAATAAAAAAATTGATTCCTACCTATGCCTTTTGGAAAAAAATCAGGGAAAAATTCAGGAAAAAGGAAAATTCTGGGTTATTTGCTTGTTCCGTGCGTTCTTTCAAACGTCCTTTGTTTTCAAATTGTTAAGGTACATCTCGACACGTCTTAGCCAACAGCTGTGATTTGTACTTTGGATCCAGATTGAACAATCGCTAATCTGCACTCGTTAATTGTTAATCCTTGCTGTCATATTATGTGCCTATCCATAGCTCCACATATTCTTCTATCAGCACAGGTTCATCTTGCAACTGTTACCAACGCTCAACAACAGATTGCTTCGCCCTGTTTGGTTTCAACAATATTTGCCAAAAAATTTAGGAAAATAAAGAAAAAAATTATTAAAGTTTCTGCACGCTTTTCAGAGAACGTGATGTATTTCTGTAGACCACATCTCACCTTAGTTGTAGGTGTCAAATTTTGTGGTTGCAACTTTTTCGATCCTTGTTCAGAGAAAAATAAAAAAATAGTGAAAAAATAAAAAAGTTTGATTCCTACCAGTGCCTTTTGAAAAAATCAGGGAAAAATTCAGGAAAAAGGAAAATTCCGGGTTATTTGCTTGTTCCGTGCATTCTTTCCATCATCCTTTGTTCTCGCCTTGTTGCGCTACGTCTCGACACGTCTTAGCCAGCAGTTGTGATTTGTACTTTGGATCCGGATTGAACAATCGCTAATCTGCACTCGTTAATTGTTAATCCTTGCTGTCATATTATGTGCCTATCCATTGCTCCACATATTCTTCTATCAGCACAGGTTCATCTTGCAACTGTTACCCATGCTCAACAACAGATTATTCGCCCTGTTTGGTTTCATCAATATTTGCCAAAAAAATTCAGGAAAATAAAGAAAAAAATTATCAAAGTTTTTACACGCTTTTCAGAGAACGTGCTGTATTTTTATAGACCACATCCCACCTCAGTTGTAGGTGCGAATTTTTGTGGTTGCATCTTTTTTCATCCTGGTTCAGAGAAAAATAAAAAAATGGTGAAAAAAATAAAAAAATTGATTCCTACCTGTGCCTTTTGGAAAAAATCAGGGAAAAATTCAGGAAAAAGGAAAATTCTGGGTTATTTGCTTGTTCTGTGCGTTCTTTCCATCGTCCTTTGTTTTCACCTTGTTGCGGTACGTCTTGACACGTCTTAGAGAGCAGCTGAGATTTGTACTTTGGATCCGGATTGAACAATCGCTAATCTGCACTCGTTAATTGTTAATCCTTGCTGTCATATTATGTGCCTATCCATAGCTCCACATATTCTTCTATCAGCACAGGTTCATCTTGCAACTGTTACCAACGCTCAACAACAGATTGCTTCGCCCTGTTTGGTTTCATCAATATTTGCCAAAAAAATTCAGGAAAATAAAGAAAAAAATTATCAAAGTTTCTGCACGCTTTTTAGAGAACGTCTGTGTTTCTGTAGACCACATCTCACCTCAGTTATAGGTGTCAATTTTTGTGGTTGCAACTTTTTTGATCCTTGTTCAGAGAAAAATAAAAAAATGGTGAAAAAATAAAAAAAGTTTGATTCCTACCAGTGCCTTTTGGAAAAATCAGGGAAAAATTCAGGAAAAAGGAAAATTCCGGGTTATTTGCTTGTTCCGTGCGTTCTTTCCATCTTCCTTTGTTTTCACCTTGTTGCGCTACATCTCGACACGTCTTAGCCAGCAACTGTGATTTGTACTTTGGATCCGTATTGAACAATCGCTAATATGCACTCGTTAATTGTTAATCCTTGCTGTCATATTATGTGCCTATCCATAGCTCCACATATTATTCTATCAGCACAGGTTCATCTTGCAACTGTTACCAACGCTCAACAACAGATTGCTTAGCCCTGTTTGGTTTCATCAATATTTGCCAAAAAAATTCAGGAAAATAAAGAAAAAAATTATCAAAGTTTCTGCATGCTTTTCAGAGAACGTGCTGTATTTCTGTGGACCACATCTCACCTCAGTTGTAGGTGTTAATTTTTGTGGTTGCAACTTTTTTTATCCTTGTTCAGAGAAAAATAAAAAAATGGTGAAAAAATAAAAAAGTTTGATTCCTACCAGTGCCTTTTGGAAAAATCAGGGAAAAATTCAGGAAAAAGGAAAATTCTGGGTTATTTGCTTGTTGCGTGCATTCTTTCCATCATCCTTTGTTCTCGCCTTGTTGCGCTACATCTCAACACGTCTTAGCCAGCAGCTGTGATTTGTACTTTGGATTCGGATTGAACAATCGCTAATTTGCACTCGTTAATTGCTTATCCTTGCTGTCATATTGTGTGCCTGCCCATAGCTCCACATATTCTTCTATCAACACAGGTTCATCTTGCAACTGTTATCCACGCTCAACAACAGATTGCTTCGCCCTGTTTGGTTTCAACAAAATTGCCAAAAAAATTCAAAAAAATAAAGAAAAAAATTATCAAAGTTTTTGCACGCTTTTCAGAGAACATGCTGTATTTTTGTAGACCACATCCCACCTCAGTTGTAGGTGCGAATATTTTTGGTTTTATCTTTTTTGATCCTGGTTCAGAGAAAAATAAAAAAATGGTGCAAAATAAAAAAATTGATTCCTACCTATGCCTTTTGGAAAAATCAGGTTAAAATTCATTAAAAAGGAAAATTCCGGATTAGTTGCTTGTTCCGGGCGTTCTTTCCATCGTCCTTTGTTTTCCCCTTGTTGCGGTACGTCTCGACACGTCTTAGCCCGCAGCTGTGATTTGTACTTTGGATCCGGATTGAACAATCACTAATCTGCACTCGTTAATTGTTAATCCTTGCTGTCATATTATGTGCCTATCCATAGCTCCACATATTCTTCTATCAGCACAGGTTCATCTTGCAACTGTTACCCACACTCAACAACAGATTGCTTGGCCCTGTTTGGTTTCATCAATATTTGCCAAAAAAATTTAGGAAAATAAAGAAAAAAATTATCAAAGTTTCTGCACGCTTTTCAAAGAACGTGCTGTATTTCTGTAGACCACATCTCACCTCAGTTGTAGGTGTCAATTTTTGTGGTTGCAACTTTTTTGATCCTTGTTCAGAGAAAAATAAAAAAATGGTGAAAAAATAAAAAAGTTTGATTCCTACCAGTGCCTTTTGGAAAAATCAGGGAAAAATTCAGGAAAAAGGAAAATTCTGGGTTATTTGCTTGTTCCGTGCGTTCTTTCCATCTTCCTTTGTTTTCACCTTGTTGCGCTACGTCTCGACACGTCTTAGCCAGCAACTGTGATTTGTACTTTGGATCCGTATTGAACAATCGCTAATATGCACTCGTTAATTGTTAATCCTTGCTGTCATATTATGTGCCTATCCATAGCTCCACATATTATTCTATCAGCACAGGTTCATCTTGCAACTGTTACCAACGCTCAACAACAGATTGCTTAGCCCTGTTTGGTTTCATCAATATTTGCCAAAAAAATTCAGGAAAATAAAGAAAAAAATTATCAAAGTTTCTGCATGCTTTTCAGAGAACGTGCTGTATTTCTGTGGACCACATCTCACCTCAGTTGTAGGTGTTAATTTTTGTGGTTGCAACTTTTTTTATCCTTGTTCAGAGAAAAATAAAAAAATGGTGAAAAAATAAAAAAGTTTGATTCCTACCAGTGCCTTTTGGAAAAATCAGGGAAAAATTCAGGAAAAAGGAAAATTCTGGGTTATTTGCTTGTTGCGTGCATTCTTTCCATCATCCTTTGTTCTCGCCTTGTTGCGCTACATCTCGACACGTCTTAGCCAGCAGCTGTGATTTGTACTTTGGATTCGGATTGAACAATCGCTAATTTGCACTCGTTAATTGCTTATCCTTGCTGTCATATTGTGTGCCTGCCCATAGCTCCACATATTCTTCTATCAACACAGGTTCATCTTGCAACTGTTATCCACGCTCAACAACAGATTGCTTCGCCCTGTTTGGTTTCAACAAAATTGCCAAAAAAATTCAAAAAAATAAAGAAAAAAATTATCAAAGTTTTTGCACGCTTTTCAGAGAACATGCTGTATTTTTGTAGACCACATCCCACCTCAGTTGTAGGTGCGAATATTTTTGGTTGTATCTTTTTTCATCCTGGTTCAGAGAAAAATAAAAAAATGGTGCAAAATAAAAAAATTGATTCCTACCTATGCCTTTTGGAAAAATCAGGTAAAAATTCATTAAAAAGGAAAATTCCGGATTAGTTGCTTGTTCCGGGCGTTCTTTCCATCGTCCTTTGTTTTCACCTTGTTGCGGTACGTCTCGACACGTCTTAGCCAGCAGCTGTGATTTGTACTTTGGATCCGGATTGAACAATCACTAATCTGCACTCGTTAATTGTTAATCCTTGCTGTCATATTATGTGCCTATCCATAGCTCCACATATTCTTCTATCAGCACAGGTTCATCTTGCAACTGTTACCCACACTCAACAACAGATTGCTTGGCCCTGTTTGGTTTCATCAATATTTGCCAAAAAAATTTAGGAAAATAAAGAAAAAATTATCAAAGTTTCTGCACGCTTTTCAAAGAACGTGCTGTATTTCTGTAGACCACATCTCACCTCAGTTGTAGGTGTCAATTTTTGTGGTTGCAACTTTTTTGATCCTTGTTCAGAGAAAAATAAAAAAAAGGTGAAAAAATAAAAAAGTTTGATTCCTACCAGTGCCTTTTGGAAAAATCAGGGAAAAATTCAGGAAAAAGGAAAATTCTGGGTTATTTGCTTGTTTCGTGCGTTCTTTCCATCGTCCTTTGTTTTCACCTTGTTGCGCTACGTCTCGACACGTCTTAGCCAGCAACTGTGATTTGTACTTTGGATCCGTATTGAACAATCGCTAATCTGCACTCGTTAATTGTTAATCCTTGCTGTCATATTATGTGCCTATCCATAGCTCCACATATTCTTCTATCAGCACAGGTTCATCTTGCAACTGTTACCAACGCTCAACAACAGATTGCTTCGACCTGTTTGGTTTCATCAATATTTGCCAAAAAAATTCAGAAAAATAAAGAAAAAATTATCAAAGTTTCTGCACGCTTTTCAGAGAACGTGCTGTATTTCTGTAGACCACATCTCACCTCAGTTGTAGGTGTCAATTTTTGTGGTTGCAACTTTTTTGATGCTTGTTCAGAGAAAAATAAAAAAATGGTGAAAAAATAAAAAAGTTTGATTCCTACCAGTGCCTTTTGGAAAAATCAGGGAAAAATTCAGGAAAAAGGAAAATTCCGGGTTATTTGCTTGTTCCGTGCATTCTTTCCATCATCCTTTGTTCTCGCCTTGTTGCGCTACGTCTCGACACGTCTTAGCCAGCAGTTGTGATTTGTACTTTGGATTCGGATTGAACAATCGCTAATTTGCACCTCGTTAATTGCTAATCCTTGCTGTCATATTGTGTGCCTACCAATAGCTCCACATATTCTTCTGTCACATAGGTTCATCTTGCAACTGTTATCCACGCTCAACAACAGATTGCTTCGCCCTGTTTGGTTTCAACAAAATTGCCAAAAAAATTCAAGAAAATAAAGAAAAAAATTATCAAAGTTTTTGCACGCTTTTCAGAGGAACATGCTGTATTTTTGTAGACCACATCCCACCTCAGTTGTAGGTGCGAATTTTTCTGGTTGTATCTTTTTTGATCCTGGTTCAGAGAAAAATAAAAAAATGGTGCAAAATAAAAAGTTTGATTCCTACCTGTGCCTTTGGAAAAATCGGGGAAAAATTCAGGAAAAAGGAAAATTCTGGGTTATTTGCTTGTTCCGTGCGTTCTTTCCATCGTCCTTTGTTTTCACCTTCTTGCGCTACGTCTCGACACGTCTTAGCCAGCAACTATGATTTGTACTTTGGATCCGTATTGAACAATCGCTAATCTGCACTCGTTAATTGTTAATCCTTGCTGTCATATTATGTGCCTATCCATAGCTCCACATATTCTTCTATCAGCACAGGTTCATCTTGCAACTGTTACCCATGCTCAACAACAGATTATTCGCCCTGTTTGGCTTCATCAATATTTTGCCAAAAAAATTCAGGAAAATAAAGAAAAAAATTATCAAAGTTTTTACAGGCTTTTTAGAGAACGTGCTGTATTTTTGTAGACCACAACCACCTCAGTTGTAGGTGCAAATTTTTGTGGTTGCATCTTTTTTGATCCTGGTTCAGAGAAAAAATAAAAAAATGGTGAAAAAAATCAAAAATTGATTCCTACCCGTGCCTTTTGGAAAAAATCAGGGAAAAATTCAAGAAAAAGGAAAATTCCGGGTTATTGCTTGTTCTGTGCGTTCTTTCCATCGTCCTTTGTTTTCACCTTGTTGCGGTACGTCTCGACACGTCTTAGAGAGCAGCTGAGATTTGTACTTTGGATCCGGATTGAACAATCGCTAATCTGCACTCGTTAATTGTTAATCCTTGCTGTCATATTATGTGCCTATCCGTAGCTCCACAATATTCTTCTATCAGCACAGGTTCATCTTCAACTGTACCACGCTCAACAACAGATTGCTATCGCCTGTTTGGTTTCATCATATTTGCCAAAAAAATTCAGGAAAATAAAGAAAAAATTATCAAAGTTTCTGCACGCTTTCAGAGAACGTGCTGATTTCTGTAGACCACATCTCACCTCAGTTGTAGGTGTCAATTTTTGTGGTAGCAACTTTTTTGATCTTGTTCAGAGAAAAATAAAAAATGGTGAAAAATAAAAAAAGTTTGATTCCTACCATTGCAT
>JAKOGQ010000574.1:0-17204 GCA_022457205.1 Saccharum spontaneum
GATTGAACAATCGCTAATCTGCGCTCGTTAATTGCTAATCCTTGCTGTCATATTGTGTGCCTACCCATAGCTCCACATATTCTTCTATCAGCACAGGTTCATCTTGCAACTGTTACCCACGCTCAACAACAGATTGCTTCGCCCTGTTTGGTTTCATCAAAATTGCCAAAAAAATTTAGGAAAATAAAGAAAAAAATTATCAAAGTTTTTGTATGCTTTTTCAGAGAACGTGCTGTATTTCTGTAGACCACATCCCACCTCAGCTGTAGGTGCCAATTTTTGTGGTTGCATCTTTTTTATCCTAGTTCAGAGAAAATTATAAAAAAATAGTGAAAAAATAAAAAAGTTTGATTCCTACTAGTGCCTTTTGGAAAAATCGAGGAAAAACTCAGGAAAAAGGAAAAATTCGTGTTATTTTCTTGTTCTGTGCGTTCTTTCATCGTCCTTTGTTTTCACCTTGTTGCGCTACGTCTCGACACGTCTTAGCCAGCAGTTGCGATTTGTACTTTGGATCCGGATTGAACAATCGCTAATCTACGCTCGTTAATTGCTAATCCTTGCTGTCATATTGTGTGCCTACCCATACCTCCACATATTCTTCTATCAGCACAGGTTCATCTTGCAACTGTTACCCACGCTCAACAACAGATTGCTTGGCCCTGTTTGGTTTCATCAAAATTGCCAAAAAATTTAGGAAAATAAAGAAAAAAATTATCAAAGTTTTTGTATGCTTTTTCAGAGAACGTGCTGTATTTCTGTAGACCACATCCCACCTCAGCTTAGGTGCCAATTTTTGTGGTTGCATCTTTTTTGTCCTAGTTCTGAGAAAATTATAAAAAAATAGTGAGAAAATAAAAAAGTTTGATTCCTACTAGTGCCTTTTGGAAAAATCGAAGAAAAATTTAGGAAAAAGGAAAAATTCGTGTTATTTTCTTGTTCTGTGCGTTCTTTCCATCGTCCTTTGTTTTCACCTTGTTGCGCTACGTCTCGACACGTCTTAGCCAGCAGTTGCGATTTGTACTTTGGATCCGGATTGAACAATCGCTAATCTGCGCTCGTTAATTGCTAATCCTTGCTGTCATATTGTGTGCCTACCCATAGCTCCACATATTCTTCTATCAGCACAGGTTCATCTTGCAACTGTTACCCACGCTCAACAACAGATTGCTTGGCCCTGTTTGGTTTCATCAAAATTGCCAAAAAAATTTAGGAAAATAAAGAAAAAAATTATCAAAGTTTTTGTATGCTTTTTCAGAGAACGTGCTGTATTTCTGTAGAGCACATCCCACCTCAGCTGTAGGTGACAATTTTTGTGGTTGCATCTTTTTTATCCTAGTTCAGAGAAAATTATAAAAAAATAGTGAAAAAATAAAAAAGTTTGATTCCTACTAGTGCCTTTTGGAAAAATCGAGGAAAAACTCAGGAAAAAGGAAAAATTCGTGTTATTTTCTTGTTCTGTGCGTTCTTTCATCGTCCTTTGTTTTCACCTTGTTGTGCTACGTCTCGACACGTCTTAGCCAGCAGTTGCGATTTGTACTTTGGATCCGGATTGAACAATCGCTAATCTGCGCTCGTTAATTGCTAATCCTTGCTATCATATTGTGTGCCTACTCATAGCTCCACATATTCTTCTATCAGCACAGGTTCATCTTGCAACTGTTACCCACGCTCAACAACAGATTGCTTGGCCCTGTTTGGTTTCATCAAAATTGCCAAAAAAATTTAGGAAAATAAAGAAAAAAATTATCAAAGTTTTTGTATGCTTTTTCAGAGAACGTGCTGTATTTCTGTAGACCACATCCCACCTCAGCTGTAGGTGCCAATTTTTGTGGTTGCATCTTTTTTATCCTAGTTCAGAGAAAATTATAAAAAAATAGTGAAAAAATAAAAAAGTTTGATTCCTACTAGTGCCTTTTGGAAAAATCGAGGAAAAACTCAGGAAAAAGGAAAAATTCGTGTTATTTTCTTGTTCTGTGCGTTCTTTCATCGTCCTTTGTTTTCACCTTGTTGCGCTACGTCTCGACACGTCTTAGCCAGCAGTTGCGATTTGTACTTTGGATCCGGATTGAACAATCGCTAATCTGCGCTCGTTAATTGCTAATCCTTGCTGTCATATTGTGTGCCTACCCATAGCTCCACATATTCTTCTATCAGCACAGGTTCATCTTGCAACTGTTACCCACGCTCAACAACAGATTGCTTGGCCCTGTTTGGTTTCATGAAAATTGCCAAAAAAATTTAGGAAAATAAAGAAAAAAATTATCAAAGTTTTTGTATGCTTTTTCAGAGAACGTGCTGTATTTCTATAGACCACATCCCACCTCAGCTGTAGGTGCCAATTTTTGTGGTTGCATCTTTTTTATCCTAGTTCAGAGAAAATTATAAAAAAATAGTGAAAAAATAAAAAAGTTTGATTCCTACTAGTGCCTTTTGGAAAAATCGAGGAAAAACTCAGGAAAAAGGAAAAATTTGTGTTATTTTCTTGTTCTGTGCGTTCTTTCATCGTCCTTTGTTTTCACCTTGTTGCGCTACGTCTCGACACGTCTTAGCCAGCAGTTGCGATTTGTACTTTGGATCCGGATTGAACAATCGCTAATCTGCGCTCGTTAATTGCTAATCCTTGCTGTCATATTGTGTGCCTACCCATAGCTCCACATATTCTTCTATCAGCACAGGTTCATCTTGCAACTGTTACCCACGCTCAACAACAGAATGCTTGGCCCTGTTTGGTTTCATCAAAATTGCCAAAAAAATTTAGGAAAATAAAGAAAAAAAATTATCAAAGTTTTTGTATGCTTTTTCAGAGAACGTGCTGTATTTCTGTAGACCACATCCCACCTCAGCTGTAGATGCCAATTTTTGTGGTTGCATCTTTTTTATCCTAGTTCAGAGAAAATTATAAAAAAATAGTGAAAAAATAAAAAAGTTTGATTCCTACTTCTGCCTTTTGGAAAAATTGAGGAAAAACTCAGGAAAAAGGAAAAATTCGTGTTATTTTCTTGTTCTGTGCGTTCTTTCCATCGTCCTTTGTTTTCACCTTGTTGCGCTACGTCTCGACACATCTTAGCCAGCAGTTGCGATTTGTACTTTGGATCCGGATTGAACAATCGCTAATCTGCGCTCGCTAATTGCTAATCCTTGCTGTCATATTATGTGCCTACCCATAGCTCCACATGTTCTTCTATCAGCACAGGTTCATCTTGCAACTGTTACCCACGCTCAACAACAGATTGCTTGGCCCTGTTTGGTTTCATCAAAATTGCCAAAAAAATTTAGGAAAATAAAGAAAAAAGTATCAAAGTTTTTTATGCTTTTTCAGAGAACGTGCTGTATTTCTGTAGACCACATCCCACCTCAGCTGTAGGTGCCAATTTTTGTGGGTGCATCTTTTTTATCCTAGTTCAGAGAAAATTATAAAAAAATAGTGAAAAAATAAAAAAGTTTGATTCCTACTGGTGCCTTTTGGAAAAATCGAGGAAAAACTCAGGAAAAAGGAAAAATTCGTGTTATTTTCTTGTTCTGTGCGTTCTTTCCATCGTCCTTTGTTTTCACCTTGTTGCGCTACGTCTCGACACGTCTTAGCCAGCAGTTGCGATTTGTACTTTGGATCCGGATTGAACAATCGCTAATCTGCGCTCGTTAATTGCTAATCCTTGCTGTCATATTGTGTGCCTACCCATAGCTCCACATATTCTTCTATCAGCACAGGTTCATCTTGCAACTGTTACCCACGCTCAACAACAGATTGCTTCGCCCTGTTTGGTTTCATCAAAATTGCCAAAAAAATTTAGGAAAATAAAGAAAAAAATTATCAAAGTTTTTGTATGCTTTTTCAGAGAACGTGCTGTATTTCTGTAGACCACATCCCACCTCAGCTGTAGGTGCCAATTTTTGTGGTTGCATCTTTTTTATCCTAGTTCAGAGAAAATTATAAAAAAATAGTGAAAAAATAAAAAAGTTTGATTCCTACTAGTGCCTTTTGGAAAAATCGAGGAAAAACTCAGGAAAAAGGAAAAATTCGTGTTATTTTCTTGTTCTGTGCGTTCTTTCATCGTCCTTTGTTTTCACCTTGTTGCGCTACGTCTCGACACGTCTTAGCCAGCAGTTGCGATTTGTACTTTGGATCCGGATTGAACAATCGCTAATCTACGCTCGTTAATTGCTAATCCTTGCTGTCATATTGTGTGCCTACCCATAGCTCCACATATTCTTCTATCAGCACAGGTTCATCTTGCAACTGTTACCCACGCTCAACAACAGATTGCTTGGCCCTGTTTGGTTTCATCAAAATTGCCAAAAAAATTTAGGAAAATAAAGAAAAAAATTATCAAAGTTTTTGTATGCTTTTTCAGAGAACGTGCTGTATTTCTGTAGACCACATCCCACCTCAGCTTAGGTGCCAATTTTTGTGGTTGCATCTTTTTTGTCCTAGTTCTGAGAAAATTATAAAAAAATAGTGAGAAAATAAAAAAGTTTGATTCCTACTAGTGCCTTTTGGAAAAATCGAAGAAAAATTTAGGAAAAAGGAAAAATTCGTGTTATTTTCTTGTTCTGTGCGTTCTTTCCATCGTCCTTTGTTTTCACCTTGTTGCGCTACGTCTCGACACGTCTTAGCCAGCAGTTGCGATTTGTACTTTGGATCCGGATTGAACAATCGCTAATCTGCGCTCGTTAATTGCTAATCCTTGCTGTCATATTGTGTGCCTACCCATAGCTCCACATATTCTTCTATCAGCACAGGTTCATCTTGCAACTGTTACCCACGCTCAACAACAGATTGCTTGGCCCTGTTTGGTTTCATCAAAATTGCCAAAAAAATTTAGGAAAATAAAGAAAAAAATTATCACAGTTTTTGTATGCTTTTTCAGAGAACGTGCTGTATTTCTGTAGAGCACATCCCACCTCAGCTGTAGGTGACAATTTTTGTGGTTGCATCTTTTTTATCCTAGTTCAGAGAAAATTATAAAAAAATAGTGAAAAAATAAAAAAGTTTGATTCCTACTAGTGCCTTTTGGAAAAATCGAGGAAAAACTCAGGAAAAAGGAAAAATTCGTGTTATTTTCTTGTTCTGTGCGTTCTTTCATCGTCCTTTGTTTTCACCTTGTTGTGCTACGTCTCGACACGTCTTAGCCAGCAGTTGCGATTTGTACTTTGGATCCGGATTGAACAATCGCTAATCTGCGCTCGTTAATTGCTAATCCTTGCTATCATATTGTGTGCCTACCCATAGCTCCACATATTCTTCTATCAGCACAGGTTCATCTTGCAACTGTTACCCACGCTCAACAACAGATTGCTTGGCCCTGTTTGGTTTCATCAAAATTGCCAAAAAAATTTAGGAAAATAAAGAAAAAAATTATCAAAGCTTTTGTATGCTTTTTCAGAGAACGTGCTGTATTTCTGTAGACCACATCACACCTCAGCTTAGGTGCCAATTTTTGTGGTTGCATCTTTTTTATCCTAGTTCAGAGAAAATTATAAAAAAATAGTGAAAAAATAAAAAAGTTTGATTCCTACTAGTGCCTTTTGGAAAAATCGAGGAAAAATTCAGGAAAAAGGAAAAATTCGTGTTATTTTCTTGTTCTGTGCGTTCTTTCCATCGTCCTTTGTTTTCACCTTGTTGCGCTACGTCTCGACACGTCTTAGCCAGCAGTTGCGATTTGTACTTTGGATCCGGATTGAACAATCGCTAATCTGCGCTCGTTAATTGCTAATCCTTGCTATCATATTGTGTGCCTACCCATAGCTCCACATATTCTTCTATCAGCACAGGTTCATCTTGCAACTGTTACCCACGCTCAACAACAGATTGCTTGGCCCTGTTTGGTTTCATCAAAATTGCCAAAAAATTTAGGAAAATAAAGAAAAAAATTATCAAAGTTTTTGTATGCTTTTTCAGAGAACGTGCTGTATTTCTATAGACCACATCCCACCTCAGCTGTAGGTGCCAATTTTTGTGGCTGCATCTTTTTTATCCTAGTTCAGAGAAAATTATAAAAAAATAGTGAAAAAATAAAAAAGTTTGATTCCTACTAGTGTCTTTTGGAAAATCGAGGAAAAACTCAGGAAAAAGGAAAAATTCGTGTTATTTTCTTGTTCTGTGCGTTCTTTCCATCGTCCTTCGTTTTCACCTTGTTGCGCTACGTCTCGACACGTCTTAGCCAGCAGTTGCGATTTGTACTTTGGATCCGGATTGAACAATCGCTAATCTGCGCTCGTTAATTGCTAATCCTTGCTGTCATATTGTGTGCCTACCCATAGCTCCACATATTCTTCTATCAGCACAGGTTCATCTTGCAACTGTTACCCACGCTCAATAACAGATTGCTTGGCCCTGTTTGGTTTCATCAATATTGCCAAAAAAAATTAGGAAAATAAAGAAAAAAATTATCAAAGTTTTTGTATGCTTTTTCAGAGAACGTGCTGTATTTCTGTAGACCACATCCCACCTCAGCTGTAGGTGCCAATTTTTGTGGCTGCATCTTTTTTATCCTAGTTCAGAGAAAATTATAAAAAAATAGTGAAAAAATAAAAAAGTTTGATTCCTACTAGTGCCTTTTGGAAAAATTGCGGAAAAACTCAGGAAAAAGGAAAAATTCGTGTTATTTTCTTGTTCTGTGCGTTCTTTCCATCGTCCTTCGTTTTCACCTTGTTGCGCTACGTCTCGACACGTCTTAGCCAGCAGTTGCGATTTGTACTTTGGATCCGGATTGAACAATCGCTAATCTACGCTCGTTAATTGCTAATCCGTGCTGTCATATTTTGTGCCTACCCATAGCTCCACATATTCTTCTATCAGCACAGGTTCATCTTGCAACTGTTACCCACGCTCAACAACAGATTGCTTGGCGCTGTTTGGTTTCATCAAAATTGCCAAAAAAATTTAGGAAAATAAAGAAAAAAATTATCAAAGTTTTTGTATGCTTTTTCAGAGAACGTGCTGTATTTCTGTAGACCACATCCCACCTCAGCTGTAGGTGCCAATTTTTGTGGTTGCATCTTTTTTATCCTAGTTCAGAGAAAATTATAAAAAAATAGTGAAAAAATAAAAAAGTTTGATTCCTACTAGTGCCTTTTGGAAAAATCGAGGAAAAACTCAGGAAAAAGGAAAAATTCATGTTATTTTCTTGTTCTGTGCGTCTTTCATCGTCCTTTGTTTTCACCTTGTTGCGCTACGTCTCGACACGTCTTAGCCAGCAGTTGCGATTTGTACTTTGGATCCGGATTGAACAATCGCTAATCTGCGCTCGTTAATTGCTAATCCTTGCTGTCATATTGTGTGCCTACCCATAGCTCCACATATTCTTCTATCAGCACAGGTTCATCTTGCAACTGTTACCCACGCTCAACAACAGATTGCTTGGCCCTGTTTGGTTTCATCAAAATTGCCAAAAAAATTTAGGAAAATAAAGAAAAAAATTATCAAAGTTTTTGTATGCTTTTTCAGAGAACGTGCTGTATTTCTATAGACCACATCCCACCTCAGCTGTAGGTGCCAATTTTTGTGGTTGCATCTTTTTTATCCTAGTTCAGAGAAAATTATAAAAAAATAGTGAAAAAATAAAAAAGTTTGATTCCTACTAGTGCCTTTTGGAAAAATCGAGGAAAAACTCAGGAAAAAGGAAAAATTCGTGTTATTTTCTTGTTCTGTGCGTTCTTTCATCGTCCTTTGTTTTCACCTTGTTGCGCTACGTCTCGACACGTCTTAGCCAGCAGTTGCGATTTGTACTTTGGATCCGGATTGAACAATCGCTAATCTGCGCTCGTTAATTGCTAATCCTTGCTGTCATATTGTGTGCCTACCCATAGCTCCACATATTCTTCTATCAGCACAGGTTCATCTTGCAACTGTTACCCACGCTCAACAACTGATTGCTTGGCCCTGTTTGGTTTCATCAAAATTGCCAAAAAAATTTAGGAAAATAAAGAAAAAAATTATCAAAGTTTTTGTATGCTTTTTCAGAGAACGTGCTGTATTTCTATAGACCACATCCCACCTCAGTTGTAGGTGCCAATTTTTGTGGTTGCATCTTTTTTATCCTAGTTCAGAGAAAATTATAAAAAAATAGTGAAAAAATAAAAAAGTTTGATTCCTACTAGTGCCTTTTGGAAAAATCGAGGAAAAACTCAGGAAAAAGGAAAAATTCGTGTTATTTTCTTGTTCTGTGCGTTCTTTCATCGTCCTTTGTTTTCACCTTGTTGCGCTACGTCTCGACACGTCTTAGCCAGCAGTTGCGATTTGTACTTTGGATCCGGATTGAACAATCGCTAATCTGCGCTCGTTAATTGCTAATCCTTGCTGTCATATTGTGTGCCTACCCATAGCTCCACATATTCTTCTATCAGCACAGGTTCATCTTGCAACTGTTACCCACGCTCAACAACTGATTGCTTGGCCCTGTTTGGTTTCATCAAAATTGCCAAAAAAATTTAGGAAAATAAAGAAAAAAATTATCAAAGTTTTTGTATGCTTTTTCAGAGAACGTGCTGTATTTCTATAGACCACATCCCACCTCAGCTGTAGGTGCCAATTTTTGTGGTTGCATCTTTTTTATCCTAGTTCAGAGAAAATTATAAAAAAATAGTGAAAAAATAAAAAAGTTTGATTCCTACTTCTGCCTTTTGGAAAAATTGAGGAAAAACTCAGGAAAAAGGAAAAATTCGTGTTATTTTCTTGTTCTGTGCGTTCTTTCCATCGTCCTTTGTTTTCACCTTGTTGCGCTACGTCTCGACATGTCTTAGCCAGCAGTTGCGATTTGTACTTTGGATCCGGATTGAACAATCGCTAATCTGCGCTCGTTAATTGCTAATCCTTGCTGTCATATTGTGTGCCTACCCATAGCTCCACATATTCTTCTATCAGTACAGGTTCATCTTGCAACTGTTACCCACGCTCAACAACAGATTGCTTGGCCTTGTTTGGTTTCATCAAAATTGCCAAAAAAATTTAGGAAAATAAAGAAAAAAATTATCAAAGCTTTTGTATGCTTTTTCAGAGAACATGCTGTATTTCTGTAGACCACATCCCACCTCAGTTTAGGTGCCAATTTTTGTGGTTGCATCTTTTTTATCCTAGTTCAGAGAAAATTATAAAAAAATAGTGAAAAAATAAAAAAGTTTGATTCCTACTAGTGCCTTTTGGAAAAATCGAGGAAAAATTCAGGAAAAAGGAAAAATTCGTGTTATTTTCTTGTTCTGTGCGTTCTTTCCATCGTCCTTTGTTTTCACCTTGTTGCGCTACGTCTCGACACGTCTTAGCCAGCAGTTGCGATTTGTACTTTGGATCCGGATTGAACAATCGCTAATCTGCGCTGGTTAATTGCTAATCCTTGCTGTCATATTGTGTGCCTACCCATAGCTCCACATATTCTTCTATCAGCACAGGTTTATCTTGCAACTGTTACCCACACTCAACAACAGATTGCTTGGCCCTGTTTGGTTTCATCAAAATTGCCAAAAAATTTAGAAAAATAAAGAAAAAAATTATCAAAGTTTTTGTATGCTTTTTCAGAGAACGTGCTGTATTTCTGTAGACCACATCCCACCTCAGCTGTAGGTGCCAATTTTTGTGGTTGCATCTTTTTATCCTAGTTCAGAGAAAATTATAAAAAAATAGTGAAAAAATAAAAAAGTTTGATTCCTACTAGTGTCTTTTGGAAAATTGAGGAAAAACTCAGGAAAAAGGAAAAATTCGTGTTATTTTCTTGTTCTGTGCGTTCTTTCCATCGTCCTTCGTTTTCACCTTGTTGCGCTACGTCTCGACACGTCTTAGCCAGCAGTTGCGATTTGTACTTTGGATCCGGATTGAACAATCTCTAATCTGCGCTCGTTAATTGCTAATCCTTGCTGTCATATTTTGTGCCTACCCATAGCTCCACATATTCTTCTATCAGCACAGGTTCATCTTGCAACTGTTACCCACGCTCAATAACAGATTGCTTGGCCCTGTTTGGTTTCATCAATATTGCCAAAAAAATTAGGAAAATAAAGAAAAAAATTATCAAAGTTTTTGTATGCTTTTTCAGAGAACGTGCTGTATTTCTGTAGACCACATCCCACCTCAGCTGTAGGTGCCAATTTTTGTGGCTGCATCTTTTTTATCCTAGTTCAGAGAAAATTATAAAAAAATAGTGAAAAAATAAAAAAGTTTGATTCCTACTAGTGCCTTTTGGAAAAATTGCGGAAAAACTCAGGAAAAAGGAAAAATTCGTGTTATTTTCTTGTTCTGTGCGTTCTTTCCATCGTCCTTCGTTTTCACCTTGTTGCGCTACGTCTCGACACGTCTTAGCCAGCAGTTGCGATTTGTACTTTGGATCCGGATTGAACAATCGCTAATCTGCGCTCGTTAATTGCTAATCCTTGCTGTCATATTGTGTGCCTAACCATAGCTCCACATATTCTTCTATCAGCACAGGTTCATCTTGCAACTGTTACCCACGCTCAACAACAGATTGCTTGGCCCTGTTTGGTTTCATCAAAATTGCCAAAAAAATTTAGGAAAATAAAGAAAAAAATTATCAAAGTTTTTGTATGCTTTTTCAGAGAACGTGCTGTATTTCTGTAGACCACATCCCACCTCAGCTGTAGGTGCCAATTTTTGTGGTTGCATCTTTTTTATCCTAGTTCAGAGAAAATTATAAAAAAATAGTGAAAAAATAAAAAAGTTTGATTCCTACTAGTGTCTTTTGGAAAATCGAGGAAAAACTAAGGAAAAAGGAAAAATTCGTGTTATTTTCTTGTTCTGTGCGTCTTTCATCGTCCTTTGTTTTCACCTTGTTGCGCTACGTCTCGACACGTCTTAGCCAGCAGTTGCGATTTGTACTTTGGATCCGGATTGAACAATCGCTAATCTGCGCTCGTTAATTGCTAATCCTTGCTGTCATATTGTGTGCCTACCCATAGCTCCACATATTCTTCTATCAGCACAGGTTCATCTTGCAACTGTTACCCACGCTCAACAATAGATTGCTTGGCCCTGTTTGGTTTCATCAAAATTGCCAAAAAAAATTTAGGAAAATAAAGAAAATAATTATCAAAGTTTTTGTATGCTTTTTCAGAGAACGTGCTGTATTTCTGTAGACCACATCCCACCTCAGCTGTAGATGCCAATTTTTGTGGCTGCATCTTTTTTATCCTAGTTCAGAGGAAATTATAAAAAAATAGTGAAAAAATAAAAAAGTTTGATTCCTACTAGTGTCTTTTGGAAAATCGAGGAAAAACTCAGGAAAAAGGAAAAATTCGTGTTATTTTCTTGTTCTGTGCGTTCTTTCCATCGTCCTTTGTTTTCACCTTGTTGCGCTACGTCTCGACACGTCTTAGCCAGCAGTTGCGATTTGTACTTTGGATCCGGATTGAACAATCGCTAATCTGCGCTCGTTAATTGCTAATCCTTGCTGTCATATTGTGTGCCTACCCATAGCTCCACATATTCTTCTATCAGCACAGGTTCATCTTGCAACTGTTACCCACGCTCAACAACAGATTGCTTGGCCCTGTTTGGTTTCATCAAAATTGCCAAAAAAATTTAGGAAAATAAAGAAAAAAATTATCAAAGTTTTTGTAAGCTTTTTCAGAGAACGTGCTGTATTTCTGTAGACCACATCCCACCTCAGCTCTATGTGCCAATTTTTGTGGCTGCATCTTTTTTATCCTAGTTCAGAGAAAATTATAAAAAAATAGTGAAAAAATAAAAAAGTTTGATTCCTACTAGTGCCTTTTGGAAAAATTGAGGAAAAACTCAGGAAAAAGGAAAAATTCATGTTATTTTCTTGTTCTGTGCGTTCTTTCCATCGTCCTTTGTTTTCACCTTGTTGCGCTACGTCTCGACACATCTTAGCCAGCAGTTGTGATTTGTACTTTGGATCCGGATTGAACAATCGCTAATCTGCGCTCGTTAATTGCTAATCCTTGCTGTCATATTGTGTGCCTACCCATAGCTCCACATATTCTTCTATCAGTACAGGTTCATCTTGCAACTGTTACCCACGCTCAACAACAGATTGCTTGGCCCTGTTTGGTTTCATCAAAATTGCCAAAAAAATTTAGGAAAATAAAGAAAAAAATTATCAAAGTTTTTGTATGCTTTTTCAGAGAACGTGCTGTATTTCTGTAGACCACATCCCACCTTAGCTGTAGGTGCCAATTTTTGTGGCTGCATCTTTTTTATCCTAGTTCAGAGAAAATTATAAAAAAATAGTGAAAAAATAAAAAAGTTTGATTCCTACTAGTGCCTTTTGGAAAAATCGAGGAAAAATTCAGGAAAAAGGAAAAATTCGTGTTATTTTCTTGTTCTGTGCGTTCTTTCCATCGTCCTTTGTTTTCACCTTGTTGCGCTACGTCTCGACACGTTTTAGCCTGCAGTTGCGATTTGTACTTTGGATCCGGATTGAACAATCGCTAATCTGCGCTCGTTAATTGCTAATCCTTGCTGTCATATTGTGTGCCTACCCATAGCTCCACATATTCTTCTATCAGCACAGGTTCATCTTGCAACTGTTACCCACGCTCAACAACAGATTGCTTGGCCCTGTTTGGTTTCATCAAAATTGCCAAAAAAATTTAGGAAAATAAAGAAAAAAATTATCAAATTTTTTGTATGCTTTTTCAGAGAACGTGCTGTATTTCTGTAGACCACATCCCACCTCAGCTCTACGTGCCAATTTTTGTGGCTGCATCTTTTTTATCCTAGTTCAGAGAAAATTATAAAAAAATAGTGAAAAAATAAAAAAGTTTGATTCCTACTAGTGCCTTTTGGAAAAATTGAGGAAAAACTCAGGAAAAAGGAAAAATTCATGTTATTTTCTTGTTCTGTGCGTTCTTTCCATCGTCCTTTGTTTTCACCTTGTTGCGCTACGTCTCGACACATCTTAGCCAGCAGTTGCGATTTGTACTTTGGATCCAGGTTGAACAATCGCTAATCTGCGCTCGTTAATTGCTAATCCTTGCTGTCATATTGTGTGAGTACCCATAGCTCCACATATTCTTCTATCAGCACAGGTTCATCTTGCAACTGTTACCCACGCTCAACAACAGATTGCTTGGCCCTGTTTGGTTTCATCAAAATTGCCAAAAAAATTTAGGAAAATAAAGAAAAAAATTATCAAAGTTTTTGTATGTTTTTTCAGAGAACATGCTGTATTTCTGTAGACCACATCCCACCTCAGCTGTAGGTGCCAATTTTTGTGGTTGCATCTTTTTTATCCTAGTTCAGAGAAAATTATAAAAAAATAGTGAAAAAATAAAAAAGTTTGATTCCTACTAGTGCCTTTTGGAAAAATCGAGGAAAAATTCAGGAAAAAGGAAAAATTCGTGTTATTTTCTTGTTCTGTGCGTTCTTTCCATCGTCCTTTGTTTCACCTTGTTGCGCTACGTCTCAACACGTCTTAGCCAGCAGTTGCGATTTGTACTTTGGATCCGGATTGAACAATCGCTAATCTACGCTCGTTAATTGCTAATCCTTGCTGTCATATTGTGTGAGTACCCATAGCTCCACATATTCTTCTATCAGCACAGGTGTATCTTGCAACTGTTACCCACGCTCAACAATAGATTGCTTGGCCCTGTTTGGTTTCATCAATATTGCCAAAAAAATTTAGGAAAATAAAGAAAAAAATTATCAATGTTTTTGAATGCTTTTTCAGAGAACGTGCTGTATTTCTATAGACCACATCCCACCTCAGCTGTAGGTGCCAATTTTTGTGGTTGCATCTTTTTTATCCTAGTTCAGAGAAAATTATAAAAAAATAGTGAAAAAATAAAAAAGTTTGATTCCTACTAGTGCCTTTTGGAAAAATCGAGGAAAAATTCAGGAAAAAGGAAAAATTCGTGTTATTTTCTTGTTCTGTGCGTTCTTTCCATCGTCCTTTGTTTTCACCTTGTTGCGCTACGTCTCGACACGTCTTAGCCAGCAGTTGCGATTTGTACTTTGGATCCGGATTGAACAATCGCTAATCTGCGCTCGTTAATTGCTAATCCTTACTGTCATATTGTGTGCCTACCCATAGCTCCACATATTCTTCTATCAGCACAGGTTCATCTTGCAACTGTTACCCACGCTCAACAACAGATTGCTTGGCCCTGTTTGGTTTCATCAATATTGCCAAAAAAATTTAGGAAAATAAAGAAAAAAATTATCAAAGTTTTTGTATGCTTTTTCAGAGAACGTGCTGTATTTCTATAGACCACATCCCACCTCAGCTGTAGGTGCCAATTTTTGTAGTTGCATCTTTTTTATCCTAGTTCACAGAAAATTATAAAAAAATAGTGAAAAAATAAAAAAGTTTGATTCCTACTAGTGCCTTTTGGAAAAATTGAGGAAAAACTCAGGAAAAAGGAAAAATTCGTGTTATTTTCTTGTTCTGTGCGTTCTTTCCATCGTCCTTTGTTTTCACCTTGTTGCGCTACGTCTCGACACGTCTTAGCCAGCAGTTGCGATTTGTACTTTGGCTCCGGATTGAACAATCGCTAATCTGCGCTCGTTAATTGCTAATCCTTGCTGTCATATTGTGTGCCTACCCATAGCTCCACATATTCTTCTATCAGCACAGGTTCATCTTGCAACTGTTACCCACGCTCAACAACAGATTGCTTGGCCCTGTTTGGTTTCATCAAAATTGCCAAAAAAATTTAGGAAAATAAAGAAAAAAATTATCAAAGTTTTTGTATGCTTTTTCAGAGAACGTGCTGTATTTCTGTAGACCACATCCCACCTTAGCTGTAGGTGCCAATTTTTGTGGTTGCATCTTTTTTATCCTAGTTCAGAGAAAATTATAAAAAAATAGTGAAAAAATAAAAAAGTTTGATTCCTACTAGTGCCTTTTGGAAAAATCGAGGAAAAATTCAGGAAAAAGGAAAAATTCGTGTTATTTTCTTGTTCTGTGCGTTCTTTCCATCGTCCTTTGTTTTCACCTTGTTGCGCTACGTCTCGACACGTCTTAGCCAGCAGTTGCGATTTGTACTTTGGATCCGGATTGAACAATCGCTAATCTGCGCTCGTTAATTGCTAATCCTTGCTGTCATATTGTGTGCCTACCCATAGCTCCACATATTCTTCTATCAGCACAGGTTCATCTTGCAACTGTTACCCACGCTCAACAACAGATTGCTTGGCCCTGTTTGGTTTCATCAAAATTGCCAAAAAAATTTAGGAAAATAAAGAAAAAAATTATCAAATTTTTTGTATGCTTTTTCAGAGAACGTGCTGTATTTCTGTAGACCACATCCCACCTCAGCTCTATGTGCCAACTTTTGTGGCTGCATCTTTTTTATCCTAGTTCAGAGAAAATTATAAAAAAATAGTGAAAAAATAAAAAAGTTTGATTCCTACTAGTGCCTTTTGGAAAAATCGAGGAAAAATTCAGGAAAAAGGAAAAATTCGTGTTATTTTCTTGTTCTGTGCGTTCTTTCCATCGTCCTTTGTTTTCACCTTGTTGCGCTACATCTCGACACGTCTTAGCCAGCAGTTGCGATTTGTACTTTGGATCCGGATTGAACAATCGCTAATCTGCGCTCGTTAATTGCTAATCCTTGCTGTCATATTGTGTGCCTACCCATAGCTCCACATATTCTTCTATCAGCACAGGTTCATCTTGCAACTGTTACCCACGCTCAACAACAGATTGCTTGGCCCTGTTTGGTTTCATCAAAATTGCCAAAAAAATTTAGGAAAATAAAGAAAAAAATTATCAAAGTTTTTGAATGCTTTTTCAGAGAACATGCTGTATTTCTGTAGACCACATCCCACCTCAGCTGTAGGTGCCAATTTTTGTGGTTGCATCTTTTTTATCCTAGTTCAGAGAAAATTATAAAAAAATAGTGAAAAAATAAAAAAGTTTGATTCCTACTAGTGCCTTTTGGAAAAATCGAGGAAAAATTCAGGAAAAAGGAAAAATTCGTGTTATTTTCTTGTTCTGTGCGTTCTTTCCATCGTCCTTTGTTTTCACCTTGTTGCGCTACGTCTCGACACGTCTTAGCCAGCAGTTGCGATTTGTACTTTGGATCCGGATTGAACAATCGCTAATCTGCGCTCGTTAATTGCTAATCCTTGCTGTCATATTGTGTGCCTACCCATAGCTCCACATA
This sequence comes from Saccharum spontaneum, assembly GCA_022457205.1. Taxonomy (NCBI): domain Eukaryota; kingdom Viridiplantae; phylum Streptophyta; class Magnoliopsida; order Poales; family Poaceae; genus Saccharum; species Saccharum spontaneum. The sequence continues at coordinate 16,081 of JAKOGQ010000574.1, forward strand.
TTCTTCTATCAGCATAGGTTCATCTTGCAACTGTTACCCACGCTCAACAACAGATTGCTTGGCCCTGTTTGGTTTCATCAAAATTGCCAAAAAAATTTAGGAAAATAAAGAAAAAAATTATCAAATTTTTTGTATGCTTTTTCAGAGAACGTGCTGTATTTCTGTAGACCACATCCCACCTCAGCTCTATGTGCCAATTTTTGTGGCTGCATCTTTTTTATCCTAGTTCAGAGAAAATTATAAAAAAATAGTGAAAAAATAAAAAAGTTTGATTCCTACTAGTGCCTTTTGGAAAAATCGAGGAAAAATTCAGGAAAAAGGAAAAATTCGTGTTATTTTCTTGTTCTGTGCGTTCTTTCCATCGTCCTTTGTTTTCACCTTGTTGCGCTACATCTCGACACGTCTTAGCCAGCAGTTGCGATTTGTACTTTGGCTCCGGATTGAACAATCGCTAATCTGCGCTCGTTAATTGCTAATCCTTGCTGTCATATTGTGTGCCTACCCATAGCTCCACATATTCTTCTATCAGCACAGGTTCATCTTGCAACTGTTACCCACGCTCAACAACAGATTGCTTGGCCCTGTTTGGTTTCATCAAAATTGCCAAAAAAATTTAGGAAAATAAAGAAAAAAATTATCAAAGTTTTTGAATGCTTTTTCAGAGAACATGCTGTATTTCTGTAGACCACATCCCACCTCAGCTGTAGGTGCCAATTTTTGTGGTTGCATCTTTTTTATCCTAGTTCAGAGAAAATTATAAAAAAATAGTGAAAAAATAAAAAAGTTTGATTCCTACTAGTGCCTTTTGGAAAAATCGAGGAAAAATTCAGGAAAAAGGAAAAATTCGTGTTATTTTCTTGTTCTGTGCGTTCTTTCCATCGTCCTTTGTTTTCACCTTGTTGCGCTACGTCTCGACACGTCTTAGCCAGCAGTTGCGATTTGTACTTTGGATCCGGATTGAACAATCGCTAATCTGCGCTCGTTAATTGCTAATCCTTGCTGTCATATTGTGTGCCTACCCATAGCTCCACATATTCTTCTATCAGCACAGGTTCATCTTGCAACTGTTACCCACGCTCAACAACAGATTGCTTGGCCCTGTTTGGTTTCATCAAAATTGCCAA
>JAKOGQ010000575.1:0-20763 GCA_022457205.1 Saccharum spontaneum
GCCTACCCATAGCTCCACATATTCTTCTATCAGCACAGGTTCATCTTGCAACTGTTACCCACGCTCAACAATAGATTGCTTCGCCCTCTTTGGTTTCATCAAAATTGCCAAAAAAATTCAGGAAAATAGAGAAAAAAATTGTCAAAGTTTTTGCATGCTTTTTTGAGAACGTGCTGTATTTCTGTAGACCGCATCCCACCTCAGTTGTAGGTGCCAATTTTTGTGGATGCATCTTTTTTATCCTTGTTCAGAGAAAAATAAAAAAATAGTGAAAAAATAAAAAAGTTTGATTCCTACTAGTGCCTTCTGGAAAAATCAGTGAAAAATTCAGGAAAAAAGGAAAATTTCAGGTTATTTGCTTGTTCTGTGCGTTCTTTCCATCGTCCTTTGGTTTCACCTTGTTGCGCTACGTCTCAACACGTCTTAGCCAGCAGCTGTGATTTGTACTTTGGACCCGGATTGAACAATCGCTAATCTGCACTCGTTAATGGCAAATCCTTGCTGTCATATTGTGTGCCTACCCATAGCTCCACATATTCTTCTATCAGCACAGGTTCATCTTCCAACTGTTACCCACGCTCAACAATAGATTGCTTCGCCCTCTTTGGTTTCATCAAAAATGCCAACAAAATTCAGGAAAATAAAGAAAAAAATTGTCAAAGTTTTTGGACGATTTTGTGAGAACGTGCTATATTTCTGTAGACCGCATCCCACCTCAGTTGTAGGTGCCAATTTTTTGGATGCATCTTTTTTGATCCTTGTTCAGGGAAAAATAAAAAAATAGTGAAAAAATAAAAAAGTTTGATTCCTACTAGTGCCTTTTGGAAAAATCAGTGAAAAATTCAGGAAAAAAGGAAAATTTCAGGTTATTTGCTTGTTCTGTGCGTTCTTTCCATCGTCCTTTGGGTTCACCTTGTTGCGCTACGTCTCGACACGTCTTAGCCAGCAGTTGTGATTTGTACTTTGGATCCGGATTGAACAATCGCTAATGTACACTCGTTAATGGCAAATCCTTGCTGTCATATTGTGTGCCTACCCATAGCTCCACATATTCTTCTATCAGCACAGGTTCATCTTGCAACTGTTACCCACGCTCAACAATAGATTGCTTCGCCCTCTTTGGTTTCATCAAAATTGCCAAAAAAATTCAGGAAAATAGAGAAAAAAATTGTCAAAGTTTTTGCATGCTTTTTTGAGAACGTGCTGTATTTCTGTAGACCGCATCCCACCTCAGTTGTAGGTGCCAATTTTTGTGGATGCATCTTTTTTTATCCTTGTTCAGAGAAAAATAAAAAAATAGTGAAAAAATAAAAAAGTTTGATTCCTACTAGTGCCTTCTGGAAAAATCAGTGAAAAATTCAGGAAAAAAGGAAAATTTCAGGTTATTTGCTTGTTCTGTGCGTTCTTTCCATCGTCCTTTGGTTTCACCTTGTTGCGCTACGTCTCGACACGTCTTAGCCAGCAGCTGTGATTTGTACTTTGGACCCGGATTGAACAATCGCTAATCCGCACTCGTTAATGGCAAATCCTTGCTGTCATATTGTGTGCCTACCCATAGCTCCACATATTCTTCTATCAGCACAGGTTCATCTTCCAACTGTTACCCACGCTCAACAATAGATTGCTTCGCCCTCTTTGGTTTCATCAAAATTACCAACAAAATTCAAGAAAATAAAGAAAAAAATTGTCAAAGTTTTTGGACGCTTTTGTGAGAACGTGCTATATTTCTGTAGACCGCATCCCACCTCAGTTGTAGGTGCCAATTTTTTGGATGCATCCGTTTTGATCCTTGTTCAGGGAAAAATAAAAAAATTGTGAAAAAATAAAAAAGTTTGATTCCTACTCGTGCCTTTTGGAAAAATCAGTGAAAAATTCAGGAAAAAAGGAAAATTTCAGGTTATTTGCTTGTTCTGTGCATTCTTTCCATCGTCCTTTGGTTTCACCTTGTTGCGCTACGTCTCGACACGTCTTAGCCAGCAGCTGTGATTTGTACTTTGGATCCGGATTGAACAATCGCTAATGTGCACTCGTTAATGGCAAATCCTTGCTGTCATATTGTGTGCCTACCCATAGCTCCACAAATTCTTCTATCAGCACAGGTTCATCTTGCAACTGTTACCCACGCTAAACAACAGATTGCTTCGCCCTCTTTGGTTTCATCAAAATTACCAAAAAAATTCAAGAAAATAAAGAAAAAAATTGTCAAAGTTTTTACACGCTTTTCAGAGAACGTGTTGTATTTCTGTAGACCACATCTCACCTCAGTTGTAGGTGCCAATTTTTGTGGTAGCATATTTTTTGATCCTTTTTCAGAGAAAAATAAAAAAATAGTAAAAATAAAAAAAGTTGGATTCCTACTAGTGCCTTTTGGAAAAATCAGGGAAAAATTCAGGAAAAAAAAGGAAAATTCTAGGTTATTTGCTTGTTATGTGCGTTCTTTCCATCGTCCTTTGTTTTTACCTTGTTGCGCTACGTCTCGACACGTCTTAGCCAGCAGCTGTGATTTGTACTTTGGATCCGGATTGAACAAACGCTAATCTGCACTCGTTAATTGCTAATCCTTGCTGTCATATTGTGTGCCTAACCATAGCTTCACATATTCTTCTATCAGCATAAGTTCATCTTGCAACTGTTACCCACACTCAACAATAGATTGCTTCACCCTCTTTGGTTTCATCAAAATTGCCAAAAAAATTCAGGAAAATAAAGAAAAAAATTGTCAAAGTTTTTGCACGCTTTTCAGAGAATGTGCTGTATTTCTGTAGACCGCATCCCACCTCAGTTGTAGGTGCCAATTTTTGTGGTTGCATCTTTTTTTATCCTTGTTCAGAGAAAAATAAAAAAATGGTGAAAAAATAAAAAAGTTTGATTCCTACTAGTGCCTTTTGAAAAAATCTGGGAAAAATTTAGGAAAAAGGAAAATTCTGGGTTATTTGCTTATTCTGTGCGTTCTTACCATCGTCCTTTGTTTTCAGCTTGTTACGCTACGTCTCGACACGTCTTAGCCAGCAGCTGTGATTTGTACTTTTGATCCGGATTGAACAATCGCTAATCTGCACTCGTTAATTGCTAATCCTTGCTGTCATATTGTGTGCCTACCAATAGCTCCACATATTCTTCTATCAGCACAGGTTCATCTTGCAACTGTTACCCACGCTCAACAATAGATTGCTTCGCCCTGTTTGGTTTCATCAAAAATGCCAAAAAAATTCAGGAAAATAAAGAAAAAAATTGTCAAAGTTTTTGCACGCTTTTCTGAGAACGTGCTGTATTTCTGTAGACCGCATCCCACCTCAGTTGTAGGTGCCAATTTTTGGATGCATCTTTTTTTATCCTTGTTCAGGGAAAAATAAAAAAATAGTGAAAAATAAAAAAGTTTGATTCCTACTAGTGCCTTTTGGAAAAATCTGTGAAAAATTCAGGAAAAAAGGAAAATTTCAGGTTATTTGCTTGTTCTGTGCGTTCTTTCCATCGTCCTTTGGTTTCACCTTGTTGCGCTACGTCTCGACACGTCTTAGCCAGCAGCTGTGATTTGTACTTTGGATCCGGATTGAACAATCGCTAATCTGCACTCGTTAATGGCAAATCCTTGCTGTCATATTGTGTGCCTACCCATAGCTCCACATATTCTTCTATCAGCACAGGTTCATCTTGCAACTGTTACCCACGCTCAATAATAGATTGCTTCGCCCTGTTTGGTTTCATCAAAATTGCCAAAAACATTCAGAAAAATAAAGAAAAAAATTGTCAAAGTTTTTACACGCTTTTCTGAGAACGTGCTGTATTTCTGTAGACCGCATCCCACCTTAGTTGTAGGTGCCAATTTTTTGGATGCATCTTTTTTGATCCTTGTTTAGGGAAAAATAAAAAAATAGTGAAAAAATAAAAAAGTTTGATTCCTACTCGTACCTTTTGGAAAAATCAGTGAAAAATTCAGGAAAAAAGGAAAATTTCAGGTTATTTGCTTGTTCTGTGCGTTCTTTCCATCGTCCTTTGGTTTCACCTTGTTGCGCTACGTCTCGACACGTCTTAGCCAGCACCTGTGATTTGTACTTTAGATCCGGATTGAACAATCGCTACTCTGCACTCGTTAATGGCAAATCCTTGCCGTCATATTGTGTGCCTACCCATAGCTCCACATATTCTTCTATCAGCACAGGTTCATCTTGCAACTGTTACCCACGCTCAACAACAGATTGGTTCGCCCTCTTTGGTTTCATCAAAAATGCCAACAAAATTCAGGAAAATAAAGAAAAAATTGTCAAAGTTTTTGGACGCTTTTGTGAGAACGTGCTATATTTCTGTAGACCGCATCCCACCTCAGTTGTAGGTGCCAATTTTTTGGATGCATCTTTTTTGATCCTTGTTCAGGGAAAAATAAAAAAATAGTGAAAAAATAAAAAAGTTTGATTCCTACTAGTACCTTTTAGAAAAATCAGTGAAAAATTCAGGAAAAAAGGAAAATTTTAGGTTATTTGCTTGTTCTGTGCGTTCTTTCCATCGTCCTTTGGTTTCACCTTGTTGCGCTACGTCTCGACACATCTTAGCCAGCAGCTGTGATTTGTACTTTGGATCCGGATTGAACAATCGCTAATCTGCACTCGTTAATGGCAAATCCTTGCTGTCATATTGTGTGCCTACCCATAGCTCCACATATTCTTCTATCAGCACAGGTTCATCTTGCAACTGTTACCCACGCTCAACAATAGATTGCTTCGCCCTGTTTGGTTTCATCAAAATTGCCAAAAAAATTCAGGAAAATAAAGAAAAAAATTGTCAAAGTTTTTGCACGCTTTTCTGAGAACGTGTTGTATTTCTGTAGACCGCATCCCACCTCAGTTGTAGGTGCCAATTTTTTGGATGCATCTTTTTTATCCTTGTTCAGGGAAAAATAAAAAAATAGTGAAAAAATAAAAAAGTTTGATTCCTACTCGTGCCTTTTGGAAAAATCAGTGAAAAATTCAGGAAAAAAGGAAAATTTCAGGTTATTTGCTTGTTCTGTGCGTTCTTTCCATCGTCCTTTGGTTTCACCTTGTTGCGCTACGTCTCGACACGTCTTAGCCAGCAGCTGTGATTTGTACTTTGGATCCGGATTGAACAATCGCTAATCTGCACTCGTTAATGGCAAATCCTTGCTGTCATATTGTGTGCCTACCCATAGCTCCACATATTCTTCTATCAGCACAGGTTCATCTTGCAACTGTTACCCACGCTCAATAATAGATTGCTTCGCCCTGTTTGGTTTCATCAAAATTGCCAAAAAAATTCAGGAAAATAAAGAAAAAAATTGTCAAAGTTTTTGCATGCTTTTCTGAGAACGTGCTGTATTTCTGTAGACCGCATCCCACCTCAGTTGTAGGTGCCAATTTTTTGGATGCATCTTTTTTGATCCTTGTTTAGGGAAAAATAAAAAAATAGTGAAAAAATAAAAAAGTTTGATTCCTACTCGTACCTTTTGGAAAAATCAGTGAAAAATTCAGGAAAAAAGGAAAATTTCAGGTTATTTGCTTGTTCTGTGCGTTCTTTCCATCGTCCTTTGGTTTCACCTTGTTGCGCTACGTCTCGACACGTCTTAGCCAGCAGCTGTGATTTGTACTTTAGATCCGGATTGAACAATCGCTAATCTGCACTCGTTAATGGCAAATCCTTGCTGTCATATTGTGTGCCTACCCATAGCTCCACATATTCTTCTATCAGCACAGGTTCATCTTGCAACTGTTACCCACGCTCAACAACAGATTGGTTCGCCCTCTTTGGTTTCATAAAAAATGCCAACAAAATTCAGGAAAATAAAGAAAAAAATTGTCAAAGTTTTTGGACGCTTTTGTGAGAACGTGCTATATTTCTGTAGACCGCATCCCACCTCAGTTGTAGGTGCCAATTTTTTGGATGCATCTTTTTTGATCCTTGTTCAGGGAAAAATAAAAAAATAGTGAAAAAATAAAAAAGTTTGATTCCTACTCGTACCTTTTGGAAAAATCAGTGAAAAATTCAGGAAAAAAGGAAAATTTCAGGTTATTTGCTTGTTCTGTGCGTTCTTTCCATCGTCCTTTGGTTTCACCTTGTTGCGCTACGTCTCGACACGTCTTAGCCAGCAGCTGTGATTTGTACTTTAGATCCGGATTGAACAATCGCTAATCTGCACTCGTTAATGGCAAATCCTTGCTGTCATATTGTGTGCCTACCCATAGCTCCACATATTCTTCTATCAGCACAGGTTCATCTTGCAACTGTTACCCACGCTCAACAACAGATTGGTTCGCCCTCTTTGGTTTCATCAAAAATGCCAACAAAATTCAGGAAAATAAAGAAAAAAATTGTCAAAGTTTTTGGACGCTTTTGTGAGAACGTGCTATATTTCTGTAGACCGCATCCCACCTCAGTTGTAGGTGCCAATTTTTTGGATGCATCTTTTTTGATCCTTGTTCAGGGAAAAATAAAAAAATAGTGAAAAAATAAAAAAGTTTGATTCCTACTAGTACCTTTTAGAAAAATCAGTGAAAAATTCAGGAAAAAAGGAAAATTTTAGGTTATTTGCTTGTTCTGTGTGTTCTTTCCATCGTCCTTTGGTTTCACCTTGTTGCGCTACGTCTCGACACATCTTAGCCAGCAGCTGTGATTTGTACTTTGGATCCGGATTGAACAATCGCTAATCTGCACTCGTTAATGGCAAATCCTTGCTGTCATATTGTGTGCCTACCCATAGCTCCACATATTCTTCTATCAGCACAGGTTCATCTTGCAACTGTTACCCACGCTCAACAATAGATTGCTTCGCCCTGTTTGGTTTCATCAAAATTGCCAAAAAAATTCAGGAAAATAAAGAAAAAAATTGTCAAAGTTTTTGCACGCTTTTCTGAGAACGTGTTGTATTTCTGTAGACCGCATCCCACCTCAGTTGTAGGTGCCAATTTTTTGGATGCATCTTTTTTTATCCTTGTTCAGGGAAAAATAAAAAAATAGTGAAAAAATAAAAAAGTTTGATTCCTACTCGTGCCTTTTGGAAAAATCAGTGAAAAATTCAGGAAAAAAGGAAAATTTCAGGTTATTTGCTTGTTCTGTGCGTTCTTTCCATCGTCCTTTGGTTTCACCTTGTTGCGCTACGTCTCGACACGTCTTAGCCAGCAGCTGTGATTTGTACTTTGGATCCGGATTGAACAATCGCTAATCTGCACTCGTTAATGGCAAATCCTTGCTGTCATATTGTGTGCCTACCCATAGCTCCACATATTCTTCTATCAGCACAGGTTCATCTTGCAACTGTTACCCACGCTCAACAACAGATTGGTTCGCCCTCTTTGGTTTCATCAAAAATGCCAACAAAATTCAGGAAAATAAAGAAAAAATTGTCAAAGTTTTTGGACGCTTTTGTGAGAACGTGCTATATTTCTGTAGACCGCATCCCACCTCAGTTGTAGGTGCCAATTTTTTGGATGCATCTTTTTTGATCCTTGTTCAGGGAAAAATAAAAAAATAGTGAAAAAATAAAAAAGTTTGATTCCTACTAGTACCTTTTAGAAAAATCAGTGAAAAATTCAGGAAAAAAGGAAAATTTTAGGTTATTTGCTTGTTCTGTGCGTTCTTTCCATCGTCCTTTGGTTTCACCTTGTTGCGCTACGTCTCGACACATCTTAGCCAGCAGCTGTGATTTGTACTTTGGATCCGGATTGAACAATCGCTAATCTGCACTCGTTAATGGCAAATCCTTGCTGTCATATTGTGTGCCTACCCATAGCTCCACATATTCTTCTATCAGCACAGGTTCATCTTGCAACTGTTACCCACGCTCAACAATAGATTGCTTCGCCCTGTTTGGTTTCATCAAAATTGCCAAAAAAATTCAGGAAAATAAAGAAAAAAATTGTCAAAGTTTTTGCACGCTTTTCTGAGAACGTGTTGTATTTCTGTAGACCGCATCCCACCTCAGTTGTAGGTGCCAATTTTTTGGATGCATCTTTTTTTATCCTTGTTCAGGGAAAAATAAAAAAATAGTGAAAAAATAAAAAAGTTTGATTCCTACTCGTGCCTTTTGGAAAAATCAGTGAAAAATTCAGGAAAAAAGGAAAATTTCAGGTTATTTGCTTGTTCTGTGCGTTCTTTCCATCGTCCTTTGGTTTCACCTTGTTGCGCTACGTCTCGACACGTCTTAGCCAGCAGCTGTGATTTGTACTTTGGATCCGGATTGAACAATCGCTAATCTGCACTCGTTAATGGCAAATCCTTGCTGTCATATTGTGTGCCTACCCATAGCTCCACATATTCTTCTATCAGCACAGGTTCATCTTGCAACTGTTACCCACGCTCAATAATAGATTGCTTCGCCCTGTTTGGTTTCATCAAAATTGCCAAAAAAATTCAGGAAAATAAAGAAAAAAATTGTCAAAGTTTTTGCATGCTTTTCTGAGAACGTGCTGTATTTCTGTAGACCGCATCCCACCTCAGTTGTAGGTGCCAATTTTTTGGATGCATCTATTTTGATCCTTGTTTAGGGAAAAATAAAAAAATAGTGAAAAAATAAAAAAGTTTGATTCCTACTCGTACCTTTTGGAAAAATCAGTGAAAAATTCAGGAAAAAAGGAAAATTTCAGGTTATTTGCTTGTTCTGTGCGTTCTTTCCATCGTCCTTTGGTTTCACCTTGTTGCGCTACGTCTCGACACGTCTTAGCCAGCAGCTGTGATTTGTACTTTAGATCCGGATTGAACAATCGCTAATCTGCACTCGTTAATGGCAAATCCTTGCTGTCATATTGTGTGCCTACCCATAGCTCCACATATTCTTCTATCAGCACAGGTTCATCTTGCAACTGTTACCCACGCTCAACAACAGATTGGTTCGCCCTCTTTGGTTTCATAAAAAATGCCAACAAAATTCAGGAAAATAAAGAAAAAAATTGTCAAAGTTTTTGGACGCTTTTGTGAGAACGTGCTATATTTCTGTAGACCGCATCCCACCTCAGTTGTAGGTGCCAATTTTTTGGATGCATCTTTTTTGATCCTTGTTCAGGGAAAAATAAAAAAATAGTGAAAAAATAAAAAAGTTTGATTCCTACTCGTACCTTTTGGAAAAATCAGTGAAAAATTCAGGAAAAAAGGAAAATTTCAGGTTATTTGCTTGTTCTGTGCGTTCTTTCCATCGTCCTTTGGTTTCACCTTGTTGCGCTACGTCTCGACACGTCTTAGCCAGCAGCTGTGATTTGTACTTTAGATCCGGATTGAACAATCGCTAATCTGCACTCGTTAATGGCAAATCCTTGCTGTCATATTGTGTGCCTACCCATAGCTCCACATATTCTTCTATCAGCACAGGTTCATCTTGCAACTGTTACCCACGCTCAACAACAGATTGGTTCGCCCTCTTTGGTTTCATCAAAAATGCCAACAAAATTCAGGAAAATAAAGAAAAAAATTGTCAAAGTTTTTGGACGCTTTTGTGAGAACGTGCTATATTTCTGTAGACCGCATCCCACCTCAGTTGTAGGTGCCAATTTTTTGGATGCATCTTTTTTGATCCTTGTTCAGGGAAAAATAAAAAAATAGTGAAAAAATAAAAAAGTTTGATTCCTACTAGTACCTTTTAGAAAAATCAGTGAAAAATTCAGGAAAAAAGGAAAATTTTAGGTTATTTGCTTGTTCTGTGTGTTCTTTCCATCGTCCTTTGGTTTCACCTTGTTGCGCTACGTCTCGACACATCTTAGCCAGCAGCTGTGATTTGTACTTTGGATCCGGATTGAACAATCGCTAATCTGCACTCGTTAATGGCAAATCCTTGCTGTCATATTGTGTGCCTACCCATAGCTCCACATATTCTTCTATCAGCACAGGTTCATCTTGCAACTGTTACCCACGCTCAACAATAGATTGCTTCGCCCTGTTTGGTTTCATCAAAATTGCCAAAAAAATTCAGGAAAATAAAGAAAAAAATTGTCAAAGTTTTTGCACGCTTTTCTGAGAACGTGTTGTATTTCTGTAGACCGCATCCCACCTCAGTTGTAGGTGCCAATTTTTTGGATGCATCTTTTTTTATCCTTGTTCAGGGAAAAATAAAAAAATAGTGAAAAAATAAAAAAGTTTGATTCCTACTCGTGCCTTTTGGAAAAATCAGTGAAAAATTCAGGAAAAAGGAAAATTTCAGGTTATTTGCTTGTTCTGTGCGTTCTTTCCATCGTCCTTTGGTTTCACCTTGTTGCGCTATGTCTCGACACGTCTTAGCCAGCAGCTGTGATTTGTACTTTGGATCCGGATTGAACAATCGCTATTCTGCACTCGTTAATGGCAAATCCTTGCTGTCATATTGTGTGCCTACCCATAGCTCCACATATTCTTCTATCAGCACAGGTTCATCTTGCAACTGTTACCCACGCTCAATAATAGATTGCTTCGCCCTGTTTGGTTTCATCAAAATTGCCAAAAAAATTCAGGAAAATAAAGAAAAAAATTGTCAAAGTTTTTGCATGCTTTTCTGAGAACGTGCTGTATTTCTGTAGACCGCATCCCACCTCAGTTGTAGGTGCCAATTTTTTGGATGCATCTTTTTTGATCCTTGTTTAGGGAAAAATAAAAAAATAGTGAAAAAATAAAAAAGTTTGATTCCTACTCGTACCTTTTGGAAAAATCAGTGAAAAATTCAGGAAAAAAGGAAAATTTCAGGTTATTTGCTTGTTCTGTGCGTTCTTTCCATCGTCCTTTGGTTTCACCTTGTTGCGCTACGTCTCGACACGTCTTAGCCAGCAGCTGTGATTTGTACTTTAGATCCGGATTGAACAATCGCTAATCTGCACTCGTTAATGGCAAATCCTTGCTGTCATATTGTGTGCCTACCCATAGCTCCACATATTCTTCTATCAGCACAAGTTCATCTTGCAACTGTTACCCACGCTCAACAACAGATTGGTTCGCCCTCTTTGGTTTCATAAAAAATGCCAACAAAATTCAGGAAAATAAAGAAAAAAATTGTCAAAGTTTTTGGACGCTTTTGTGAGAACGTGCTATATTTCTGTAGACCGCATCCCACCTCAGTTGTAGGTGCCAATTTTTTGGATGCATCTTTTTTGATCCTTGTTCAGGGAAAAATAAAAAAATAGTGAAAAAATAAAAAAGTTTGATTCCTACTCGTACCTTTTGGAAAAATCAGTGAAAAATTCAGGAAAAAAGGAAAATTTCAGGTTATTTGCTTGTTCTGTGCGTTCTTTCCATCGTCCTTTGGTTTCACCTTGTTGCGCTACGTCTCGACACGTCTTAGCCAGCAGCTGTGATTTGTACTTTGGATCCAGATTGAACAATCGCTAATCTGCACTCGTTAATGGCAAATCCTTGCTGTCATATTGTGTGCCTACCCATAGCTCCACATATTCTTATATCAGCACAGGTTCATCTTGCAACTGTTACCCACGCTAAACAACAGATTGCTTCGCCCTCTTTGGTTTCACCAAAATTACCAAAAAAATTCAAGAAAATAAAGAAAAAAATTGTCAAAGTTTTTACACGCTTTTCAGAGAACGTGTTGTATTTCTGTAGACCACATCCCACCTCAGTTGTAGGTGCCAATTTTTGTGGTAGCATATTTTTTGATCCTTTTTCAGAGAAAAATAAAAAAATAGTAAAAATAAAAAAAGTTGGATTCCTACTAGTGCCTTTTGGAAAAATCAGGGAAAAATTCAGGAAAAAAAAGGAAAATTCTAGGTTATTTGCTTGTTATGTGCGTTCTTTCCATCGTCCTTTGTTTTTACCTTGTTGCGCTACGTCTCGACACGTCTTAGCCAGCAGCTGTGATTTGTACTTTGGATCCGGATTGAACAAACGCTAATCTGCACTCGTTAATTGCTAATCCTTGCTGTCATATTGTGTGCCTACCCATAGCTTCACATATTCTTCTATCAGCACAAGTTCATCTTGCAACTGTTACCCACACTCAACAATAGATTGCTTCGCCCTCTTTGGTTTCATCAAAATTGCCAAAAAAATTTAGGAAAATAAAGAAAAAAATTGTCAAAGTTTTTGCACGCTTTTCAGAGAACGTGCTGTATTTCTGTAGACCGCATCCCACCTCAGTTGTAGGTGCCAATTTTTGTGGTTGCATCTTTTTTTATCCTTGTTCAGAGAAAAATAAAAAAATGGTGAAAAAATAAAAAAGTTTGATTCCTACTAGTGCCTTTTGAAAAAATCTGGGAAAAATTTAGGAAAGAGGAAAATTCTGGGTTATTTGCTTATTCTGTGCGTTCTTACCATCGTCCTTTGTTTTCAGCTTGTTGCGCTACGTCTCGACACGTCTTAGCCAGCAGCTGTGATTTGTACTTTGGATCCGGATTGAACAATCGCTAATCTGCACTCGTTAATTGCTAATCCTTGCTGTCATATTGTGTGCCTACCCATAGCTCCACATATTCTTCTATCAGCACAGGTTCATCTTGCAACTGTTACCCACGCTCAACAATAGATTGCTTCGCCCTGTTTGGTTTCATCAAAAATGCCAAAAAAATTCAGGAAAATAAAGAAAAAAATTGTCAAAGTTTTTGCACGCTTTTCTGAGAACGTGCTGTATTTCTGTAGACCGCATCCCACCTCAGTTGTAGGTGCCAATTTTTTGGATGCATCTTTTTTTATCCTTGTTCAGGGAAAAATAAAAAAATAATTAAAAAATAAAAAAGTTTGATTCCTACTAGTGCCTTTTGGAAAAATCAGTGAAAAATTCAGGAAAAAAGGAAATTTTCAGGTTATTTGCTTGTTCTGTGCGTTCTTTCCATCGTCCTTTGGTTTCACCTTGTTGCGCTACGTCTCGACACGTCTTAGCCAGCAGCTGTGATTTGTACTTTGGATCCGGATTGAACAATCGCTAATCTGCACTCGTTAATGGCAAATCCTTGCTGTCATATTGTGTGCCTACTCATAGCTCCACATATTCTTCTATCAGCACAGGTTCATCTTGCAACTGTTACCCACGCTTAATAATAGATTGCTTCGCCCTGTTTGGTTTCATCAAAATTGCCAAAAAAATTCAGGAAAATAAAGAAAAAAATTGTCAAAGTTTTTACACGCTTTTCTGAGAACGTGCTGTATTTCTGTAGACCGCATCCCACCTCAGTTGTAGGTGCCAATTTTTTGGATGCATCTTTTTTGATCCTTGTTTAGGGAAAAATAAAAAAATAGTGAAAAAATAAAAAAGTTTGATTCCTACTCGTACCTTTTGGAAAAATCAGTGAAAAATTCAGGAAAAAAGGAAAATTTCAGGTTATTTGCTTGTTCTGTGCGTTCTTTCCATCGTCCTTTGGTTTCACCTTGTTGCGCTATGTCTCGACACGTCTTAGCCAGCAGCTGTGATTTGTACTTTAGATCCGGATTGAACAATCGCTAATCTGCACTCGTTAATGGCAAATCCTTGCTGTCATATTGTGTGCCTACCCATAGCTCCACTTATTCTTCTATCAGCACAGGTTCATCTTGCAACTGTTACCCACGCTCAACAACAGATTGGTTCACCCTCTTTGGGTTCATCAAAATTACCAAAAAAATTCAAGAAAATAAAGAAAAAAATTGTCAAAGTTTTTACACGCTTTTTAGAGAACGTGTTGTATTTCTGTAGACCACATCCCACCTCAGTTGTAGGTGCCAATTTTTGTGGTAGCATATTTTTTGATCCTTTTTCAGAGAAAAATAAAAAAATAGTAAAAATAAAAAAAGTTGGATTCCTACTAGTGCCTTTTGGAAAAATCAGGGAAAAATTCAGGAAAAAAAGGAAAATTCTAGGTTATTTGCTTGTTATGTGCGTTCTTTCCATCGTCCTTTGTTTTTACCTTGTTGCGCTACGTCTCGACACGTCTTAGCCAGCAGCTGTGATTTGTACTTTGGATCCGGATTGAACAAACGCTAATCTGCACTCGTTAATTGCTAATCCTTGCTGTCATATTGTGTGCCTACCCATAGCTTCACATATTCTTCTATCAGCACAAGTTCATCTTGCAACTGTTACCCACACTCAACAATAGATTGCTTCGCCCTCTTTGGTTTCATCAAAATTGCCAAAAAAATTCAGGAAAATAAAGAAAAAAATTGTCAAAGTTTTTGCACGCTTTTCAGAGAACGTGCTGTATTTCTGTAGACCGCATCCCACCTCAGTTGTAGGTGCCAATTTTTGTGGTTGCATCTTTTTTTATCCTTGTTCAGAGAAAAATAAAAAAATGGTGAAAAAATAAAAAAGTTTGATTCCTACTAGTGCCTTTTGAAAAAATCTGGGAAAAATTTAGGAAAAAGGAAAATTCTGGGTTATTTGCTTATTCTGTGCGTTCTTACCATCGTCCTTTGTTTTCAGCTTGTTGCGCTACGTCTCGACACGTCTTAGCCAGCAGCTGTGATTTGTACTTTGGATCCGGATTGAACAATCGCTAATCTGCACTCGTTAATTGCTAATCCTTGCTGTCATATTGTGTGCCTACCCATAGCTCCACATATTCTTCTATCAGCACAGGTTCATCTTGCAACTGTTACCCACGCTCAACAATAGATTGCTTCGCCCTGTTTGGTTTCATCAAAAATGCCAAAAAAATTCAGGAAAATAAAGAAAAAAATTGTCAAAGTTTTTGCACGCTTTTCTGAGAACGTGCTGTATTTCTGTAGACCGCATCCCACCTCAGTTGTAGGTGCCAATTTTTTGGATGCATCTTTTTTTATCCTTGTTCAGGGAAAAATAAAAAAATAGTGAAAAAATAAAAAAGTTTGATTCCTACTCGTACCTTTTGGAAAAATCAGTGAAAAATTCAGGAAAAAAGGAAAATTTCAGGTTATTTGCTTGTTCTGTGCGTTCTTTCCATCGTCCTTTGGTTTCACCTTGTTGCGCTACGTCTCGACACGTCTTAGCCAGCAGCTGTGATTTGTACTTTAGATCCGGATTGAACAAACGCTAATCTGCACTCGTTAATGGCAAATCCTTGCTGTCATATTGTGTGCCTACCCATAGCTCCACATATTCTTCTATCAGCACAGGTTCATCTTGCAACTGTTACCCACGCTCAACAACAGATTGGTTCACCCTCTTTGGTTTCATCAAAATTACCAAAAAAATTCAAGAAAATAAAGAAAAAAATTGTCAAAGTTTTTACACGCTTTTTAGAGAACGTATTGTATTTCTGTAGACCACATCCCACCTCAGTTGTAGGTGCCAATTTTTGTGGTTGCATATTTTTTGATCCTTTTTCAGAGAAAAATAAAAAAATAGTAAAAATAAAAATAGTTGGACTCCTACTAGTGCCTTTTGGAAAAATCAGGGAAAAATTCAGGAAAAAAAGGAAAATTCTAGGTTATTTGCTTGTTCTGTGCGTTCTTTCCATCGTCCTTTGGTTTCACCTTGTTGCGCTACGTCTCGACACGTCTTAGCCAGCAGCTGTGATTTGTACTTTAGATCCGGATTGAACAATCGCTAATCTGCACTCGTTAATGGCAAATCCTTGCTGTCATATTGTGTGCCTACCCATAGCTCCACATATTCTTCTATCAGCACAGGTTCATCTTGCAACTGTTACCCACGCTCAACAACAGAATGGTTCGCCCTCTTTGGTTTCATCAAAAATGCCAACAAAATTCAGGAAAATAAAGAAAAAAATTGTCAAAGTTTTTGGACGCTTTTGTGAGAACGTGCTATATTTCTGTAGACCGCATCCCACCTCAGTTGTAGGTGCCAATTTTTTGGATGCATCTTTTTTTATCCTTGTTCAGGGAAAAATAAAAAAATAGTGAAAAAATAAAAAAGTTTGATTCCTACTAGTGCCTTTTGGAAAAATCAGTGAAAAATTCAGGAAAGAAGGAAAATTTTAGGTTATTTGCTTGTTCTGTGCGTTCTTTCCATCGTCCTTTGGTTTCACCTTGTTGCGCTACGTCTCGACACGTCTTAGCCAGCAGCTGTGATTTGTACTTTGGATCCGGATTGAACAATCGCTAATCTGCACTCGTTAATGGCAAATCCTTGCTGTCATATTGTGTGCCTACCCATAGCTCCACATATTCTTCTATCAGCACAGGTTCATCTTGCAACTGTTACCCACGCTCAACAATAGATTGCTTCGCCCTGTTTGGTTTCATCAAAATTGCCAAAAAAATTCAGGAAAATAAAGAAAAAAATTGTCAAAGTTTTTGCACGATTTTCTGAGAACGTGTTGTATTTCTGTAGACCGCATCCCACCTCAGTTGTAGGTGCCAATTTTTTGGATGCATCTTTTTTGATCCTTGTTTAGGGAAAAATAAAAAAATAGTGAAAAAATAAAAAAAGTTTGATTCCTACTCGTACCTTTTGGAAAAATCAGTGAAAAATTCAGGAAAAAAGGAAAATTTCAGGTTATTTGCTTGTTTTGTGCGTTCTTTCCATCGTCCTTTGGTTTCACCTTGTTGCGCTACGTCTCGACACGTCTTAGCCAGCAGCTGTGATTTGTACTTTAGATCCGGATTGAACAAACGCTAATCTACACTCGTTAATGGCAAATCCTTGCTGTCATATTGTTGCCTACCCATAGCTCCACATATTCTTCTATCAGCACAGGTTCATCTTGCAACTGTTACCCACGCTCAACAACAGATTGGTTCGCCCTCTTTGGTTTCATCAAAATTACCAAAAAAATTCAAGAAAATAAAGAAAAAAATTGTCAAAGTTTTTGCACGCTTTTCAGAGAACGTATTGTATTTCTGTAGACCACATCCCACCTCAGTTGTAGGTGCCAATTTTTGTGGTTGCATATTTTTTGATCCTTTTTCAGAGAAAAATAAAAAAAGTTGGACTCCTACTGGTGCCTTTTGGAAAAATCAGGGAAAAATTCAGGAAAAAAAAGAAAATTCTAGGTTATTTGCTTGTTCTGTGCGTTGTTTCCATCGTCCTTTGTTTTTACCTTGTTGCGCTACGTCTCGACACGTCTTAGCCAGCAGCTGTGATTTGTACTTTGGATCCGGATTGAACAAACGCTAATCTGCACTCGTTAATTGCTAATCCTTGCTGTCATATTGTGTGCCTACCCATAGCTTCACATATTCTTCTATCAGCATAAGTTCATCTTGCAACTGTTACCCACACTCAACAATAGATTGCTTCGCCCTCTTTGGTTTCATCAAAATTGCCAAAAAAATTCAGGAAAATAAAGAAAAAAATTGTCAAAGTTTTTGCACGCTTTTCAGAGAACGTGCTGTATTTCTG
This sequence comes from Saccharum spontaneum, assembly GCA_022457205.1. Lineage (NCBI taxonomy): Eukaryota > Viridiplantae > Streptophyta > Magnoliopsida > Poales > Poaceae > Saccharum > Saccharum spontaneum. The sequence goes on from JAKOGQ010000575.1 coordinate 17,165, forward strand.
TAGACCGCATCCCACCTCAGTTGTAGGTGCCAATTTTTGTGGTTGCATCTTTTTTTATCCTTGTTCAGAGAAAAATAAAAAAATGGCGAAAAAATAAAAAAGTTTGATTCCTACTAGTGCCTTTTGAAAAAATCTGGGAAAAATTTAGGAAAAAGGAAAATTCTGGGTTATTTGCTTATTTTGTGCGTTCTTACCATCGTCCTTTGTTTTCAGCTTGTTGCGCTACGTCTCGACACGTCTTAGCCAGCAGCTGTGATTTGTACTTTGGATCCGGATTGAACAATCGCTAATCTGCACTCGTTAATTGCTAATCCTTGCTGTCATATTATGTGCCTACCCATAGCTCCACATATACTTCTATCAGCACAGGTTCATCTTGCAACTGTTACCCACGCTCAACAATAGATTGCTTCGCCCTGTTTGGTTTCATCAAAAATGCCAAAAAAATTCAGGAAAATAAAGAAAAAAATTGTCAAAGTTTTTGCATGCTTTTCTGAGAACTTGCTGTATTTCTGTAGACCGCATCCCACCTCAGTTGTAGGTGCCAATTTTTTGGATGCATCTTTTTTATCCTTGTTCAGGCAAAAATAAAAAAATAGTGAAAAAATAAAAAAGTTTGATTCCTACTAGTGCCTTTCGGAAAAATCAGTGAAAAATTCAGGAAAAAAGGAAAATTTCAGGTTATTTGCTTGTTCTGTGCGTTCTTTCCATCGTCTTTTTGTTTCACCTTGTTGCGCTACGTCTCGACACGTCTTAGCCAGCAGCTGTGATTTGTACTTTGGATCCGGATTGAACAATCGCTAATCTGCACTCGTTAATGGCAAATCCTTGCTATCATATTGTGTGCCTACCCATAGCTCCACATATTCTTCTATCAGCACAGGTTCATCTTGCAACTTTTACCCACACTCAATAATAGATTGCTTCGCCCTGTTTGGTTTGATCAAAATTGCCAAAAAAATTCAGGAAAATAAAGAAAAAAATTGTCAAAGTTTTTACACGCTTTTCTGAGAACGTGCTGTATTTCTGTAGACCGCATCCCACCACAGTTGTAGGTGCCAATTTTTTGGTTCATCTTTTTTGATCCTTGTTTAGGGAAAAATAAAAAAATAGTGAAAAAATAAAAAAGTTTGATTCCTACTAGTACCTTTTGGAAAAATCAGTGAAAAATTCAGGAAAAAAGGAAAATTTTAGGTTATTTGCTTGTTCTGTGCGTTCTTTCCATCGTCCTTTGGTTTCACCTTGTTGCGCTACGTCTCGACACGTCTTAGCCAGCAGCTGTGATTTGTACTTTGGATCTGGATTGAACAATCGCTAATCTGCACTCGTTAATGGCAAATCCTTGCTGTCATATTGTGTGCCTACCCATAGCTCCACATATTCTTCTATCAGCACAGGTTCATCTTGCAACTGTTACCCACGCTCAACAATAGATTGCTTCGCCCTGTTTGGTTTCATCAAAATTGCCAAAAAAAATCAGGAAAATAAAGAAAAAAATTGGCAAAGTTTTTGCACGCTTTTCTGAGAACGTGTTGTATTTCTGTAGACCGCATCCCACCTCAGTTGTAGGTGCCAATTTTTTGGATGCATCTTTTTTTATCCTTGTTCAGGGAAAAATAAAAAAATAGTGAAAAAATAAAAAAGTTTGATTTCTACTCGTGCCTTTTGGAAAAATCAGTGAAAAATTCAGGAAAAAAGGAAAATTTCAGGTTATTTGCTTGTTCTGTGCGTTCTTTCCATCGTCCTTTGGTTTCACCTTGTTGCGCTACGTCTCGACACGTCTTAGCCACCAGCTGTGATTTGTACTTTAGATCCGGATGGCAAATCCTTGCTGTCATATTGTGTGCCTACCCATAGCTCCACATATTCTTCTATCAGCACAGGTTCATCTTGCAACTGTTACCCACGCTAAACAATAGATTGCTTCGCCCTCTTTGGTTTAATCAAAATTACCAAAAAAATTCAAGAAAATAAAGAAAAAAATTGTCAAAGTTTTTACACGCTTTTCAGAGAACGTGTTGTATTTCTGTAGACCACATCCCACCTCAGTTGTAGGTGCCAATTTTTGTGGTAGCAGATTTTTTGATCCTTTTTCAGAGAAAAATAAAAAAATAGTAAAAATAAAAAAAGTTGGATTCCTACTAGTGCCTTTTGGAAAAATCAGGGAAAAATTCGGGAAAAAAAAGGAAAATTCTAGGTTATTTGCTTGTTATGTGCCTTCTTTCCATCGTCCTTTGTTTTTACCTTGTTGCGCTACGTCTCGACACGTCTTAGCCAGCAGCTGTGATTTGTACTTTGGATCCGGATTGAACAAACGCTAATCTGCACTCGTTAATTGCTAATCCTTGCTGTCATATTGTGTGCCTACCCATAGCTTCACATATTCTTCTATCAGCACAAGTTCATCTTGCAACTGTTACCCACACTCAACAATAGATTGCTTCGCCCTCTTTGGTTTCATCAAAATTGCCAAAAAAATTCAGGAAAATAAAGAAAAAAATTGTCAAAGTTTTTGCACGCTTTTCAGAGAACGTGCTGTATTTCTGTAGACCGCATCCCACCTCAGTTGTAGGTGCCAATTTTTGTGGTTGCATCTTTTTTTATCCTTGTTCAGGGAAAAATAAAAAAATAGTGAAAAAATAAAAAAAGTTTGATTCCTACTAGTGCCTTTTGGAAAAATCAGTGAAAAATTCAGGAAAAAAGGAAAATTTCAGGTTATTTGCTTGTTCTGTGCGTTCTTTCCATCGTCCTTTGGTTTCACCTTGTTGCGCTACGTCTCGACACGTCTTAGCCAGCAGCTGTGATTTGTACTTTGGATCCGGATTGAACAATCGCTAATCTGCACTCGTTAATGGCAAATCCTTGCTGTCATATTGTGTGCCTACCCATAGCTCCACATATTCTTCTATCAGCACAGGTTCATCTTGCAACTGTTACCCACGCTCAACAATAAATTGCTTCGCCCTGTTTGGTTTCATCAAAATTGCCAAAAAAATTCAGGAAAATAAAGAAAAAAATTGTCAATGTTTTTGCACGCTTTTCTGAGAACGTGTTGTATTTCTGTAGACCGCATCCCACCTCAGTTGTAGGTGCCAATTTTTTGGATGCATCTTTTTTTATCCTTGTTCAGGAAAAAATAAAAAAATAGTGAAAAAATAAAAAAGTTTGATTCCTACTCGTGCCTTTTGGAAAAATCAGTGAAAAATTCAGGAAAAAAGGAAAATTTCAGGTTATTTGCTTGTTCTGTGCGTTCTTTCCATCGTCCTTTGGTTTCACCTTGTTGCGCTACGTCTCGACACGTCTTAGCCAGCAGCTGTGATTTGTACTTTAGATCCGGATTGAACAATCGCTAATCTGCACTCGTTAATGGCAAATCCTTGCTGTCATATTGTGTGCCTACCCATAGCTCCACATATTCTTCTATCAGCACAGGTTCATCTTGCAACAGTTACCCACGCTAAACAACAGATTGCTTCGCCCTCTTTGGTTTCATCAAAATTACCAAAAAAATTCAAGAAAATAAAGAAAAAAATTGTGAAAGTTTTTACACGCTTTTCAGAGAACGTGTTGTATTTCTGTAGACCACATCCCACCTCAGT
>JAKOGQ010000576.1:0-15927 GCA_022457205.1 Saccharum spontaneum
CCGTCGTTTGTTTTCACCTTATTGCGCTACGTCTCGCCACGTCTTAGCCAGCAGCTGTGATTTGTACTTTGGATCCGGATTGAACAATCGCTAATCTGCACTCGTTAATTCCTAATCCTTGCTGTCATATTGTGTGCCTACCCATAGCTCCACATATTCTTCTATTAGCACAGGTTCATCTTGCAACTGTTACCCACGCTCAACAATAGATTGCTTCGCCCTATTTGGTTTCATCAAAATTACCAAAACAATTCAGGAAAATAAAGAAAAAAATTGTCAAATTTTTCACGCTTTTCAGAGAACGTGCTGTATTTCTTAGACCGCATCCCACCTCAGTTGTAGGCGCCAATTTTTGTGGTTGCATCTTTTTTGATCCTTGTTCAGAGAAAAATAAAAAAATGGTGAAAAAATAAAAAAATTTGATTCCTACTAGTGCCTTTTGGAAAAATCATTGAAAAATTCATTGAAAAATTCAGGAAAAAAGGGAAATTCCGGGTTATTTGCTTGTTCTGTGCGTTCTTTCCATCGTCCTTTGTTTTCACCTTGTTGCGCTACGTCTCGACACGTCTTAGCCAGCAGCTGTGATTTGTACTTTGGATCCGAATTGAACAATCGCTAATCTGCACTCGTTAATTGCTAATCCTTGCTGTCATATTGTGTGCCTACCCATAGCTCCACATATTCTTTTATCAGCACAGGTTCATCTTGCAACTGTTACCCACGCTCAACAACAGATTGCTTCGCCATGTTTGGTTTCATCAAAATTGCCAAAAAATTCAGGAAAATAAAGAAAAAAAATTGTCAAAGTTTTTACACGCTTTTCAGAGAACATGTTGTATTTCTGTAGACCACATCCCACCTCAGTTGTAGATGCCAATTTTTGTGGTTGCATCTTTTTTTATCCTTGTTCAGAGAAAAATAAAAAAATGGTGAAAAAATAAAAAAGTTTGATTCCTACTAGTGCCTTTTGGAAAAATCAGGGAAAAATTTAGGAAAAAGGAAAATTTTGGGTTATTTGCTTGTTCTGTGCGTTCTTTCCATCGTCATTTGTTTTCACCTTGTTGCGCTACGTCTCGACACGTCTTAGCCAGCAGCTGTGATTTGTACTTTGGATCCGAATTGAACAATCGTTAATTTGCACTCGTTAATTGCTAATCCTTGCTGTCATATTGTGTGCCTACCCATAGCTCCACATATTCTTTTATCAGCACAGGTTCATCTTGCAACTGTTACCCACGCTCAACAACAGATTGCTTCACCGTGTTTGGTTTCTTCAAAATTACCAAAAAATTCAGGAAAATAAAGAAAAAAAATTGTCAAAGTTTTGACACGCTTTTCAGAGAACATGTTATATTTCTGTAGACCACATCCCACCTCAGTTGTAGATGCCAATTTTTGTGGTTGCATCTTTTTTGATCCTTGTTCAGAGAAAAATAAAAAAATAGTGAAAATAGAAAAAGTTTGATTCCTACAGTGCCTTTTGGACAAATCAGTGAAAAATTTAGGAAAAAAGAAAATTTCGGGTTATTTGCTTGTTCTGTGCGTTCTTTCCATCGTCCTTTGTTTTCACCTTGTTGCGCTACGTCTCGACACGTCTTAGCCAGCAGCTATGATTTGTAATTTGGATCCGGATTGAACAATCGCTAATTTGCACTCGTTAATTGCTAATCCTTGCTGTCATATTGTGTGCCTACCCATAGCTCTACATATTCTTCTATCAGCACAGGTTCATCTTGCAACTGTTACCCACGCTCAACAATAGATTGCTTCGCCCTATTTGGTTTCTTCAAAATTACCAAAAAAATTCAGGAAAAAATAAAGAAAAAATTGTCAAAGTTTTTCACGCTTTTTCAGAGAACGTGCTGTATTTCTGTAGACCGCATCCCACCTTAGTTATAGGTGCCAATTTTTGTGGTTGCATCTTTTTTGATCCTTGTTCAGAGAAAAATAAAAAAATAGTGAAAATAGAAAAAGTTTGATTCCTACTAGTGCCTTTTGGAAAAATCAGGGAAAAATTTGGGAAAAAGGAAAATTCCGGGTCATTTGCTTGGTCTGTGCGTTCTTTCCACCGTCGTTTGTTTTCACCTTATTGCGCTACGTCTCGCCACGTCTTAGCCAGCAGCTGTGATTTGTACTTTGGATCCGGATTGAACAATCGCTAATCTGCACTCGTTAATTCCTAATCCTTGCTGTCATATTGTGTGCCTACCCATAGCTCCACATATTCTTCTATTAGCACAGGTTCATCTTGCAACTGTTACCCACGCTCAACAATAGATTGCTTCGCCCTATTTGGTTTCATCAAAATTACCAAAAAAATTCAGGAAAATAAAGAAAAAAATTGTCAAAGTTTTTCACGCTTTTCAGAGAACGTGCTGTATTTCTGTAGACCGCATCCCACCTCAGTTGTAGGCGCCAATTTTTGTGGTTGCATCATTTTTGATCCTTGTTCAGAGAAAAATAAAAAAATGGTGAAAAAATAAAAAAGTTTGATTCCTACTAGTGCCTTTTGGAAAAATCATTGAAAAATTCATTGAAAAATTCAGGAAAAAAGGGAAATTCTGGGTTATTTGCTTGTTCTGTGCGTTCTTTCCATCGTCCTTTGTTTTCACCTTGTTGCGCTACGTCTCGACACGTCTTAGCCAGCAGCTATGATTTGTACTTTGGATCCGAATTGAACAATCGCTAATCTGCACTCGTTAATTGCTAATCCTTGCTGTCATATTGTGTGCCTACCCATAGCTCCACATATTCTTTTATCAGCACAGGTTCATCTTGCAACTGTTATCCACGCTCAACAACTGATTGCTTCGCCGTGTTTGGTTTCATCAAAATTGCCAAAAAATTCTGGAAAATAAAGAAAAAAAATTGTTAAAGTTTTTACACGCTTTTCATAGAACATGTCGTATTTCTGTAGACCACATCCCACCTCAGTTGTAGATGCCAATTTTTGTGGTTGCATCTTTTTTTATCCTTGTTCAGAGAAAAATAAAAAATGGTGAAAAAATAAAAAAGTTTGATTCCTACTATCTTTTGGAAAATTCATTGAAAAATTCAGGAAAAAAAGGGAAATTCCGGGTTATTTGCTTGTTCTGTGCGTTCTTTCCATCGTCCTTTGTTTTCACCTTGTTGCGCTACGTCTCGACACGTCTTAGCCAGCAGCTGTGATTTGTACTTTGGATCCGAATTGAACAATCGCTAATCTGCACTCGTTAATTGCTAATCCTTGCTGTCATATTGTGTGCCTACCCATAGCTCCACATATTCTTTTATCAGCACAGGTTCATCTTGCAACTGTTACCCACGCTCAACAACAGATTGCTTCGCCGTGTTTGGTTTCATCAAAATTGCCAAAAAATTCAGGAAAATAAAGAAAAAAAATTGTCAAAGTTTTTACACGCTTTTCAGAGAACATGTTGTATTTCTGTAGACCACATCCCACCTCAGTTGTAGATGCCAATTTTTGTGGTTGCATCTTTTTTTATCCTTGTTCAGAGAAAAATAAAAAAATGGTGAAAAAATAAAAAAGTTTGATTCCTACTAGTGCCTTTTGGAAAAATCAGGGAAAAATTTAGGAAAAAGGAAAATTTTGGGTTATTTGCTTGTTCTGTGCGTTCTTTCCATCGTCATTTGTTTTCACCTTGTTGCGCTACGTCTCGACACGTCTTAGCCAGCAGCTGTGATTTGTACTTTGGATCCGAATTGAACAATCGTTAATTTGCACTCGTTAATTGCTAATCCTTGCTGTCATATTGTGTGCCTACCCATAGCTCCACATATTCTTTTATCAGCACAGGTTCATCTTGCAACTGTTACCCACGCTCAACAACAGATTGCTTCACCATGTTTGGTTTCTTCAAAATTACCAAAAAATTCAGGAAAATAAAGAAAAAAAATTGTCAAAGTTTTGACACGCTTTTCAGAGAACATGTTATATTTCTGTAGACCACATCCCACCTCAGTTGTAGATGCCAATTTTTGTGGTTGCATCTTTTTTGATCCTTGTTCAGAGAAAAATAAAAAATAGTGAAAATAGAAAAAGTTTGATTCCTACAGTGCCTTTTGGACAAATCAGTGAAAAATTTAGGAAAAAAGAAAATTTCGGGTTATTTGCTTGTTCTGTGCGTTCTTTCCATCGTCCTTTGTTTTCACCTTGTTGCGCTACGTCTCGACACGTCTTAGCCAGCAGCTATGATTTGTAATTTGGATCCGGATTGAACAATCGCTAATTTGCACTCGTTAATTGCTAATCCTTGCTGTCATATTGTGTGCCTACCCATAGCTCTACATATTCTTCTATCAGCACAGGTTCATCTTGCAACTGTTACCCACGCTCAACAATAGATTGCTTCGCCCTATTTGGTTTCTTCAAAATTACCAAAAAAATTCAGGAAAAAATAAAGAAAAAATTGTCAAAGTTTTTCACGCTTTTTCAGAGAACGTGCAGTATTTCTGTAGACCGCATCCCACCTTAGTTATAGGTGCCAATTTTTGTGGTTGCATCTTTTTTGATCCTTGTTCAGAGAAAAATAAAAAAATAGTGAAAATAGAAAAAGTTTGATTCCTACTAGTGCCTTTTGGAAAAATCAGGGAAAAATTTGGGAAAAAGGAAAATTCCGGGTCATTTGCTTGGTCTGTGCGTTCTTTCCACCGTCGTTTGTTTTCACCTTATTGCGCTACGTCTCGCCACGTCTTAGCCAGCAGCTGTGATTTGTACTTTGGATCCGGATTGAACAATCGCTAATCTGCACTCGTTAATTCCTAATCCTTGCTGTCATATTGTGTGCCTACCCATAGCTCCACATATTCTTCTATTAGCACAGGTTCATCTTGCAACTGTTACCCACGCTCAACAATAGATTGCTTCGCCCTATTTGGTTTCATCAAAATTACCAAAAAAATTCAGGAAAATAAAGAAAAAAATTGTCAAAGTTTTTCACGCTTTTCAGAGAACGTGCTGTATTTCTGTAGACCGCATCCCACCTCAGTTGTAGGCGCCAATTTTTGTGGTTGCATCATTTTTGATCCTTGTTCAGAGAAAAATAAAAAAATGGTGAAAAAATAAAAAAGTTTGATTCCTACTAGTGCCTTTTGGAAAAATCATTGAAAAATTCATTGAAAAATTCAGGAAAAAAGGGAAATTCCGGGTTATTTGCTTGTTCTGTGCGTTCTTTCCATCGTCCTTTGTTTTCACCTTGTTGCGCTACGTCTCGACACGTCTTAGCCAGCAGCTATGATTTGTACTTCGGATCCGAATTGAACAATCGCTAATCTGCACTCGTTAATTGCTAATCCTTGCTGTCATATTGTGTGCCTACCCATAGCTCCACATATTCTTTTATCAGCACAGGTTCATCTTGCAACTGTTACCCACGCTCAACAACTGATTGCTTCGCCGTGTTTGGTTTCATCAAAATTGCCAAAAAATTCAGGAAAATAAAGAAAAAAAATTGTTAAAGTTTTTACACGCTTTTCATAGAACATGTGTATTTCTGTAGACCACATCCCACCTCAGTTGTAGATGCCAATTTTTGTGGTTGCATCTTTTTTTATCCTTGTTCAGAGAAAAATAAAAAATGGTGAAAAAATAAAAAAGTTTGATTCCTACTATCTTTTGGAAAATTCATTGAAAAATTCAGGAAAAAAAGGGAAATTCCGGGTTATTTGCTTGTTCTGTGCGTTCTTTCCATCGTCCTTTGTTTTCACCTTGTTGCGCTACGTCTCGACACGTCTTAGCCAGCAGCTGTGATTTGTACTTTGGATCCGAATTGAACAATCGCTAATCTGCACTCGTTAATTGCTAATCCTTGCTGTCATATTGTGTGCCTACCCATAGCTCCACATATTCTTTTATCAGCACAGGTTCATCTTGCAACTGTTACCCACGCTCAACAACAGATTGCTTCGCCGTGTTTGGTTTCATCAAAATTGCAAAAAAATTCAGGAAAATAAAGAAAAAAAATTGTCAAAGTTTTTACACGCTTTTCAGAGAACATGTTGTATTTCTGTAGACCACATCCCACGTCAGTTGTAGATGCCAATTTTTATGGTTGCATCTTTTTTGATCCTTGTTCAGAGAAAAATAAAAAAATAGTGAAAATAGAAAAAGTTTGATTCCTACTAGTGCCTTTTGGACAAATCAGTGAAAAATTTAGGAAAAAAGAAAATTTTGGGTTATTTGCTTGTTCTGTGCGTTCTTTCCATTGTCCTTTGTTTTCACCTTGTTGCGCTACGTCTCGACACGTCTTAGCCAGCTGCTGTGATTTGTAATTTGGATCCGGATTGAACAATCGCTAATTTGCACTCGTTAATTGCTAATCCTTGCTGTCATATTGTGTGCCTACCCATAGCTCTACATATTCTTCTATCAGCACAGGTTCATCTTGCAACTGTTACCCACGCTCAACAACAGATTACTTCGCCCTATTTGGTTTCTTCAAAATTACCAAAAAAATTTAGGAAAAAATAAAGAAAAAAATTGTCAAAGTTTTTCACGCTTTTTCAGAGAACGTGTTGTATTTTTGTAGACCGCATCCCACCTCAGTTGTAGGTGCCAATTTTTGTGGTTGCATCTTTTTTGAACCTTGTTCAGAGAAAAATAAAAAAATGGTGAAAAAATAAAAAAGTTTGATTCCTACTAGTGCCTTTTGGAAAAATCAGGGAAAAATTTAGGAAAAAGGAAAATTCCGCGTCATTTGCTTGGTCTGTGCGTTCTTTCCATCGTCGTTTGTTTTCACCTTGTTGCGCTACGTCTCGCCACGTCTTAGCCAGCAGCTGTGATTTGTACTTTAGATCCGGATTGAACAATCGCTAATCTGCACTCGTTAATTCCTAATCCTTGCTGTCATATTGTGTGCCTACCCATAGCTCCACATATTCTTCCATTAGCACAGGTTCATCTTGCAACTGTTACCCACGCTCAACAATAGATTACTTCGCCCTATTTGGTTTCATCAAAATTACCAAAAAATTCAGGAAAATAAAGAAAAAAATTGTCAAAGTTTTTTACGCTTTTCAGAGAACGTGCTGTATTTCTGTAGACCGCATCCCACCTCAGTTGTAGGTGCCAATTTTTGTGGTTGCATCTTTTTTGATCCTTGTTCAGAGAAAAATAAAAAAATGGTGAAAAAATAAAAAAGTTTGATTCCTACTAGTGCCTTTTGGAAAAATCATTGAAAAATTCAGGAAAAAAAGGAAAATTCCGGGTTATTTGCTTGTTCTGTGCGTTCTTTCCATCATCCTTTGTTTTCACCTTGTTGCGCTACGTCTCGACACGTCTTAGCCAGCAGCTGTGATTTGTACTTTGGATCCGAATTGAACAATCGCTAATCTGCACTCGTTAATTGCTAATCCTTGCTGTCATATTGTGTGCCTACCCATAGCTCCACATATTCTTCTATCAGCACAGGTTCATCTTGCAACTGTTACCCACGCTCAACAAGAGATTACTTCACCGTATTTGGTTTCTTCAAAATTACCAAAAAAATTCAGGAAAATAAAAAAAAAATTGTCAAAGTTTTTCACGCTTTTCAAATAACGTGCTGTATTTCTATAGACCGCATCCCACCTCAGTTGTAGCTGCCAATTTTTGTGGTTGCATCTTTTTTGATCCTTGTTCAGAGAAAAATAAAAAAATGGTGAAAATAGAAAAAGTTTGATTCCTACTAGTGCCTTTTGGAAAAATCAAGGAAAAATTTAGGAAAAAGGAAAATTCCGGGTTATTTGCTTGTTCTGTGCGTTCTTTCCATCGTCGTTTGTTTTCACCTTGTTGCGCTACGTCTCGACACGTCTTAGCCAGCAGCTGTGATTTGTACTTTGGATCCAGATTGAACAATAGCTAATCTGCACTCGTTAATTGCTAATCCTTGCTGTCATATTGTGTGCCTACCCATAGCTCCACATATTCTTCTTTCAGCACAGGTTCATCTTGCAACTGTTACCCATGCTCAACAATAGATTGCTTCACCCTATTTGGTTTCATCAAAATTACCAAAAAAATTCTGGAAAATAAAGAAAAAAATTATCAAAGTTTTTCACGCTTTTCAAAGAACGTGCTGTAATTCTATAGACCGCATCCCACCTCAGTTGTAGGTGCCAATTTTTGTGGTTGCATCTTTTTTGATCCTTGTTCAGAGAAAAATAAAAAAATGGTGAAAATAGAAAAAGTTTGATTCCTACTAGTGCCTTTTGGAAAAATCTGGGAAAAATTTAGGAAAAAGGAAAATTCCGGGTTATTTGCTTGTTCTGTGCGTTCTTTCCATCGTCGTTTGTTTTCACCTTGTTGCGCTACGTCTCGACACGTCTTAGCCAGCAGCTGTGATTTGTACTTTGGATCCAGATTGAACAATAGCTAATCTGCACTCGTTAATTGCTAATCCTTGCTGTCATATTGTGTGCCTACCCATAGCTCCACATATTCTTCTTTCAGCACAGGTTCATCTTGCAACTGTTACCCATGCTCAACAATAGATTGCTTCACCCTATTTGGTTTCATCAAAATTACCAAAAAAATTTAGGAAAATAAAGAAAAAATTATCAAAGTTTTTCACGCTTTTCAGAGAACGTGCTGTGTTTCTGTAGACCGCATCCCACCTCAGTTGTAGGTGCCAATTTTTGTGGTTGCATCTTTTTTGAACCTTGTTCAGAGAAAAATAAAAAAATGGTGAAAAAATAAAAAAGTTTGATTCCTACTAGTGCCTTTTGGAAAAATCAGTGAAAAATTTAGGAAAAAAGGAAAATTCCGGGTTATTTGCTTGTTCTGTGCGTTCTTTCCATCGTCCTTTGTTTTCACCTTGTTGCGCTACGTCTCGACACGTCTTAGCCAGCAGCTGTGATTTGTACTTTGGATCCGAATTGAACAATCGCTAATCTGCACTCGTTAATTGCTAATCCTTGTTGTCATATTGTGTGCCTACCCATAGCTCCACATATTCTTCTATCAGCACAGGTTCATCTTGCAACTGTTACCCACGCTCAACAAGAGATTACTTCGCCGTATTTGGTTTCTTCAAAATTACCAAAAAAATTCAGGAAAATAAAAAAAAAATTGTCAAAGTTTTTCACGCTTTTCAAATAACGTGCTGTATTTCTATAGACCGCATCCCACCTCAGTTGTAGCTGCCAATTTTTGTGGTTGCATCTTTTTTGATCCTTGTTCAGAGAAAAATAAAAAAATGGTGAAAATAGAAAAAGTTTGATTCCTACTAGTGCCTTTTGGAAAAATCTGGGAAAAATTTAGGAAAAAGGAAAATTCCGGGTTATTTGCTTGTTCTGTGCATTCTTTCCATCGTCGTTTGTTTTCACCTTGTTGCGCTACGTCTCGACACGTCTTAGCCAGCAGCTATGATTTGTACTTTGGATCCAGATTGAACAATCGCTAATCTGCACTCGTTAATTGCTAATCCTTGCTGTCGTATTGTGTGCCTACCCATAGCTCCACATATTCTTCTTTCAGCACAGGTTCATCTTGCAACTGTTACCCATGCTCAACAATAGATTGCTTCACCCTATTTGGTTTCATCAAAATTACCAAAAAATTCAGTAAAATAAAGAAAAAAATTGTCAAAGTTTTTCACGCTTTTTAGAGAACGTGCTGTGTTTCTGTAGACCGCATCCCACCTCAGTTGTAGGTGCCAATTTTTGTGGTTGCATCTTTTTTGATCCTTGTTCAGAGAAAAATAAAAAAATGGTGAAAAAAAAAAAGTTTGATTCCTACTAGTGCCTTTTGGAAAAATCAGTGAAAAATTTAGGAAAAAAGGAAAATTCCGGGTTATTTGCTTGTTCTGTGCGTTCTTTCCATCGTCCTTTGTTTTCACCTTGTTGCGCTACGTCTCGACACGTCTTAGCCAGCAGCTGTGATTTGTACTTTGGATCCGAATTGAACAATCGCTAATCTGCACTCGTTAATTGCTAATCCTTGTTGTCATATTGTGTGCCTACCCATAGCTCCACATATTCTTCTATCAGCACAGGTTCATCTTGCAACTGTTACCCACGCTCAACAAGAGATTACTTCGCCGTATTTTGTTTCTTCAAAATTACCAAAAAAATTCAGGAAAATAAAAAAAAATTGTCAAAGTTTTTCACGCTTTTCAAATAACATGCTGTATTTCTATAGACCGCATCCCACCTCAGTTGTAGCTGCCAATTTTTGTGGTTGCATCTTTTTTGATCCTTGTTCAGAGAAAAATAAAAAAATGGTGAAAATAGAAAAAGTTTGATTCCTACTAGTGCCTTTTGGAAAAATCAAGGAAAAATTTAGGAAAAAGGAAAATTCCGGGTTATTTGCTTGTTCTGTGCGTTCTTTCCATCGTCGTTTGTTTTCACCTTGTTGCACTACGTCTCGACACGTCTTAGCCAGCGGCTGTGATTTGTACTTTGGATCCAGATTGAACAATCGCTAATCTGCACTCGTTAATTGCTAATCCTTGCTGTCATATTGTGTGCCTACCCATAGCTCCACATATTCTTCTTTTAGCACAGGTTCATCTTGCAACTGTTACCCATGCTCAATAATAGATTGCTTCACCCTATTTGGTTTCATCAAAATTACCAAAAAAATTCAGGAAAATAAAGAAAAAAATTGTCAAAGTTTTTCACGCTTTACAGAGAACGTGCTGTGTTTCTGTAGACCGCATCACACCTCAGTTGTAGGTGCCAATTTTTGTGGTTGCATCTTTTTTGATCCTTGTTCAGAGAAAAATAAAAAAATGGTGAAAAAATAAAAAAGTTTGATTCCTACTAGTGCCTTTTGGAAAAATCAGTGAAAAATTTAGGAAAAAGGAAAATTCTGTGTTATTTGCTTGTTCTGTGCGTTCTTTCCATCGTCGTTTGTTTTCACATTGTTGCGCTACGTCTCGACACGTCTTAGCCAGCAGCTGTGATTTGTACTTTGGATCCAGATTGAACAATCGCTAATCTGCACTCGTTAATTGCTAATCCTTGCTGTCATATTGTGTGCCTACCCATAGCTCCACATATTCTTCTTTCAGCACAGGTTCATCTTGCAACTGTTACCCATGCTCAACAATAGATTGCTTCACCCTATTTGGTTTCATCAAAATTACCAAAAAAATTCTGGAAAATAAAGAAAAAAATTGTCAAAGTTTTTCACGCTTTACAGAGAACGTGCTGTGTTTCTGTAGACCGCATCCCACCTCAGTTGTAGGTGCCAATTTTTGTGGTTGCATCTTTTTTGATCATTGTTCAGAGAAAAATAAAAAAATGGTGAAAAAATAAAAAAGTTTGATTCCTACTAGTGCCTTTTGGAAAAATTAGTGAAAAATTCAGGAAAAAAAGGAAAATTCCGGGTTATTTGCTTGTTCTGTGCGTTCTTTCCATCGTCGTTTGTTTTCACCTTGTTGCGCTACGTCTCGACACGTCTTAGCCAGCCGCTGTGATTTGTACTTTGGATCCAGATTGAACAATCGCTAATCTGCACTCGTTAATTGCTAATCCTTGCTGTCATATTGTGTGCCTACCCATAGCTCCACATATTCTTCTTTCAGCACAGGTTCATCTTGCAACTGTTACCCATGCTCAACAATAGATTGCTTCACCCTATTTGGTTTTATCAAAATTGCCAAAAAATTCAGGAAAATAAAGAAAAAAATTGTCAAAGTTTTTACACGCTTTTCAGAGAACATGTTGAATTTCTGTAGACCACATCCCACCTCAGTTGTAGATGCCAATTTTTGTGGTTGCATCTTTTTTGATCCTTGTTCAGAGAAAAATAAAAAAATGGTGAAAATAGAAAAAGTTTGAATCCTACTAGTGCCTTTTGGAAAAATCAAGGAAAAATTTAGGAAAAAGGAAAATTTCGGGTTATTTGCTTGTTCTGTGCATTCTTTCCATCGTCGTTTGTTTTCACCTTGTTGCGCTACGTCTCGACACGTCTTAGCCAGCAGCTGTGATTTGTACTTTGGATCCAGATTGAACAATCGCTAATCTACACTCGTTAATTGCTAATCCTTGCTGTCATATTGTGTGCCTACCCATAGCTCCACATATTCTTCTTTCAGCACAGGTTCATCTTGCAACTGTTACCCATGCTCAACAATAGATTGCTTCACCCTATTTGGTTTCATCAAAATTACCAAAAAAATTCAGTAAAATAAAGAAAAAAATTGTCAAAGTTTTTCACGCTTTTTAGAGAACGTGCTGTGTTTCTGTAGACCGCATCCCACCTCAGTTGTAGGTGCCAATTTTTGTGGTTGCATCTTTTTTGATCCTTGTTCAGAGAAAAATAAAAAAATGGTGAAAAAATAAAAAAAGTTTGATTCCTACTAGTGCCTTTTGGAAAAATCAGTGAAAAATTCAGGAAAAAAAGGAAAATTCTGGGTTATTTGTTTGTTCTGTGCGTTCTTTCCATCGTCGTTTGTTTTCACATTGTTGCGCTACGTCTCGATACGTCTTAGCCAGCAGCTGTGATTTGTACTTTGGATCCGAATTGAACAATCGCTAATCTGCACTCGTTAATTGCTAATCCTTGTTGTCATATTGTGTGCCTACCCATAGCTCCACATATTCTTCTATCAGCACAGGTTCATCTTGCAACTGTTACCCACGCTCAACAACAGATTGCTTTGCCGTGTTTGGTTTCATCAAAATTGCCAAAAAATTCAGGAAAATAAAGAAAAAAATTGTCAAAGTTTTTACACGCTTTTCAGAGAACATGTTGTATTTCTGTAGACCACATCCCACCTCAGTTGTAGATGCCAATTTTTGTGGTTGCATCTTTTTTGATCCTTGTTCAGAGAAAAATAAAAAAATAGTGAAAATAGAAAAAGTTTGATTCCTACTAGTGCCTTTTGGACAAATCAGGGAAAAATTTAGGAAAAAGGAAAATTTCGGGTTATTTGCTTGTTCTGTGCGTTCTTTCCATCGTCGTTTGTTTTCACCTTGTTGCGCTACGTCTCGACACGTCTTAGCCAGCAGCTGTGATTTGTAATTTGGATCCGAATTGAACAATCGCTAATTTGCACTCATTAATTGCTAATCCTTGCTGTCGTATTGTGTGCCTACCCATAGCTCTACATATTCTTCTATCAGCACAGGTTCATCTTGCAACTGTTACCCACGCTCAACAATAGATTGCTTCGTCCTGTTTGGTTTCATCAAAATTACCAAAAAAATTTAGGAAAATAAAGAAAAAAATTGTCAAAGTTTTTCACGCTTTTCAGAGAACGTGCTGTATTTCTGTAGACCGCATCCCACCTCAGTTGTAGGTGCCAATTTTTGTGGTTGCATCTTTTTTGATCCTTGTTCAGAGAAAAATAAAAAAATGGTGAAAATAGAAAAAGTTTGATTCCTACTAGTGCCTTTTGGAAAAATCAGGGAAAAATTTAGGAAAAAGGAAAATTCTAGGTTATTTGCTTGTTCTGTGCGTTCTTTCCATCATCGTTTGTTTTCACCTTGTAGCACTACGTCTCGACACGTCTTAGCCAGCGGCTGTGATTTGTACTTTGGATCTAGATTGAACAATCGCTAATCTGCACTCGTTAATTGCTAATCCTTGCTGTCATATTGTGTGCCTACCCATAGCTCCACATATTCTTCTTTTAGCACAGGTTCATCTTGCAACTGTTACCCATGCTCAATAATAGATTGCTTCACCCTATTTGGTTTCATCAAAATTACCAAAAAAATTCAGGAAAATAAAGAAAAAAATTGTCAAAGTTTTTCACGCTTTACAGAGAACGTGCTGTGTTTCTGTAGACCGCATCCCACCTCAGTTGTAGGTGCCAATTTTTGTGGTTGCATCTTTTTTGATCCTTGTTCAGAGAAAAATAAAAAAATGGTGAAAAAATAAAAACGTTTGATTCCTACTAGTGCCTTTTGGAAAAATCAGTGAAAAATTTAGGAAAAAGGAAAATTCCGGGTTATTTGCTTGTTCTGTGCGTTCTTTCCATCGTCGTTTGTTTTCACCTTGTTGCGCTATGTCTCGACACGTCTTAGCCAGCAGCTGTGATTTGTACTTTGGATCCAGATTGAACAATCGCTAATCTGCACTCGTTAATTGCTAATCCTTGCTGTCATATTGTGTGCCTTCCCATAGCTCCACATATTCTTCTTTCAGCACAGGTTCATCTTGCAACTGTTACCCATGCTCAACAATAGATTGCTTCACCCTATTTGGTTTCATCAAAATTACCAAAAAAATTCAGGAAAATAAAGAAAAAAATTATCAAAGTTTTTCACGCTTTTTAGAGAACGTGCTGTGTTTCTGTAGACCGCATCCCACCTCAGTTGTATGTGCCAATTTTTGTGGTTGCATCTTTTTTGATCCTTGTTCAGAGAAAAATAAAAAAATGGTAAAAAAATAAAAAAGTTTGATTCCTACTAGTGCCTTTTGGAAAAATTAGTGAAAAATTCAGGGAAAAAAGGAAAATTTCGGGTTATTTGCTTGTTCTGTGCGTTCTTTCCATCGTCGTTTGTTTTCACCTTGTTGCGCTACGTCTCAACACGTCTTAGCCAGCAGCTGTGATTTGTAATTTGGATCCGGATTGAACAATCGCTAATTTGCACTCGTTAATTGCTAATCCTTGCTGTCATATGGTGTGCCTACCCATAGCTCTACATATTCTTCTATCAGCACAGGTTCATCTTGCAACTGTTACCCACGCTCAACAATAGATTGCTTCGCCCTGTTTGGTTTCATCAAAATTACCAAAAAAATTTAGGAAAATAAAGAAAAAAATTGTCAAAGTTTTTCATGCTTTTTCAGAGAATGTGCTGTATTTCTGTAGACCGCATCCCACCTCAGTTGTAGGTGCCAATTTTTGTGGTTGCATCTTTTTTGATCCTTGTTCAGAGAAAAATAAAAAAATGGTGAAAATAGAAAAAGTTTGATTCCTACTAGTGCCTTTTGGAAAAATCAGGGAAAAATTTAGGAAAAAGGAAAATTCCGGGTTATTTGCTTGTTCTGTGCGTTCTTTCCATCGTCGTTTGTTTTCACCTTGTTGCGCCACTTCTCGACACGTCTTAGCCAGCAGCTGTGATTTGTACTTTGGATCCAGATTGAACAATCGCTAATCTGCACTCGTTAATTGCTAATCCTTGCTGTCATATTGTGTGTCTACCCATAGCTCCACATATTCTTCTATCAGCACAGGTTCATCTTGCAACTGTTACCCACGCTCAACAATAGATTGCTTCGCCCTATTTGGTTTCATCCAAATTACCAAAAAAATTCAGGAAAATAAAGAAAAAAAATGTCAAAGTTTTTCACGCTTTTCAGAGAACGTGCTTTGTTTCTGTAGACCGCATCCCACCTCAGTTGTAGGTGCCAATTTTTGTGGTTGCATCTTTTTTGATCCTTGTTCAGAGAAAAATAAAAAAATGGTGAAAAAATAAAAAAGTTTGATTCCTACTAGTGCCTTTTGGAAAAATCAGTGAAAAATTCAGGAAAAAAAGGAAAATTCCGGGTTATTTGCTTGTTCTGTGCGTTCTTTCCATCGTCCTTTGTTTTCACCTTGTTGCGCTACATCTCGACACGTGTTAGCCGGCAGCTGTGATTTGTACTTTGGATCCGGATTGAACAATCGCTAATCTACACTCGTTAATTGCTAATCCTTGCTGTCATATTGTCTGCCTACCCATAGCTCCACATATTCTTCTATCAGCACAGGTTCATCTTGCAACTGTTACCCACACTCAACAACAGATTGCTTCGCCGTGTTTGGTTTCATCAAAATTGCCAAAAAATTCAGGAAAATAAAGAAAAAAATTGTCAAAGTTTTTACACGCTTTTCAGATAACATGTTGTATTTCTGTAGACCATATCCCACTTCAGTTGTAGATGCCAATTTTTGTGGTTGCATCTTTTTTATCCTTGTTCAGAGAAAAATAAAAAAATAGTGAAAATAAAAAAAAGTCTAATTCCTACTAGTGTCTTTTGGAAAAATCAGGGAAAAATTTAGGAAAAAG
>JAKOGQ010000577.1:0-14676 GCA_022457205.1 Saccharum spontaneum
ACCACTTTGGTTTTTCCCAGTTTGGTTTCATCAAAATTGCCAAAAAATTCAGAAAAATAAAGAAAAAATTGTTAAAGTTTTTGCACGCTTTTCAGAGAACGTGCTGTATTTCTGTAGACCACATCCCACCTCAGTTGTAGGTGCCAATTTTTGTGGTTGCATTTTTTTTGATCCTTGTTCAGAGAAAAATATAAAAATAGTGTAAAAATAAAAAAATTTGATTTCTACTAGTTCCTTTTGGAAAATTCCGTGAAAAATTCAGGAAAAAGGAAAAATCTAGACTATGTGCTTGTTCTGTGAGTTCTTTCCATCGTCCTTTGTTTTCACCTTGTTGCGCTACGTCTCGACACGTCTTAGCCAGCACCTATGATTTGTACTTTGGATCCGGATTGAACAATCGCTAATCTGCATTCGTTAATTGCTAATCCTTGCTGTCATATTGTGTGCCTACCAATAGCTCCACATATTCTTCTGTTAGCACAGGTTCATCTTGCAACTGTTACCCACGCTCAACAACAGATTGTTTCACCACTTTGGCTTTGCCTTGTTTGGTTTCATCAAAATTGCCACAAGATCAGAAAAATAAAGAAAAAAATGTCAAAGTTTTTGCACGCTTTTCGGAGAATGTGCTGTATTTTTGTAGACCATATCCCACCTCAGTTGTAGGTGCTAATTTTTGTGGTTGCATCTTTTTTTATCCTTGTTCAGAGAAAAATATAAAAAATAGTGAAAATATAAAAAAATTTGATTCCTACTAGTGCCTTTGGAAAATTCCGGGGAAAATTCAGGAAAAAGGAAAAATCCGGACTATTTGCTTGTTCTGTGAGTTCTTTCCATCGTCCTTTGTTTTCACCTTGTTGCGCTACGTCTCGACACGTCTTAGCCAGCACCTATGATTTGTACTTTGGATCCGGATTGAACAATCGCTAATCTGCATTCGTTAATTGCTAATCCTTGCTGTCATATTGTGTGCCTACCAATAGCTCCACAAATTCTTCTGTCTGCAAAGGTTCATCTTGCAACTGTTACCCACGCTCAACAACAGATTGTTTCACCACTTTGGTTTTTCCCAGTTTGGTTTCATCAAAATTGCCAAAAAATTCAGGAAAATAAAGAAAAAAATTGTTAAAGTTTTTGCACGCTTTTCAGAGAACGTGCCGTATTTCTGTAGACCACATCCCACCTCAGTTGTAGGTGCCAATTTTTGTGGTTGCATGTTTTTTGATCCTTGTTCAGAGAAAAATATAAAAAATAGTGTAAAAATAAAAAAAATTGATTTCTACTAGTTCCTTTTGGAAAATTCCGTGAAAAATTCAGGGAAAAAGGAAAAATCTAGACTATGTGCTTGTTCTGTGAGTTCTTTCCATCGTCCTTGTTTTCACCTTGTTGCGCTACGTCTCGACACGTCTTAGCCAGCACCTATGATTTGTACTTTGGATCCGGATTGAACAATCGCTAATCTGCATTCGTTAATTGCTAATCCTTGCTGTCATATTGTGTGCCTACCAATAGCTCCACATATTCTTCTGTCAGCACAGGTTCATCTTGCAACTGTTACCCACGCTCAACAACAGATTGTTTCACCACTTTGGCTTTGCCTTGTTTGGTTTCATCAAAATTGCCAAAAGATCAGAAAAATAAAGAAAAAAAATGTCAAAGTTTTTGCACGCTTTTCGGAGAACGTGCTGTATTTTTGTAGACCATATCCCACCTCAGTTGTAGGTGCTAATTTTTGTGGTTGCATCTTTTTTTATCCTTGTTCAGAGAAAAATATAAAAAATAGTGAAAATATAAAAAAATTTGATTCCTACTAGTGCCTTTGGAAAATTCCGGGGAAAATTCAGGAAAAAGGAAAAATCCGGACTATTTGCTTGTTCTGTGAGTTCTTTCCATCGTCCTTTGTTTTCACCTTGTTGCGCTACGTCTCGACACGTCTTAGCCAGCACCTGTGATTTGTACTTTGGATCCGGATTGAACAATCGCTAATCTGGATTCGTTAATTGCTAATCCTTGCTGTCATATTGTGTGCCTACCCAAAGCTCCACAAATTCTTCTGTCTGCAAAGGTTCATCTTGCAACTGTTACCCACGCTCAACAACAGATTATTTCACCACTTTGGTTTTGCCCTGTTTGGTTTCATCAAAATTGCCAAAAAATTCAGAAAAATAAAGAAAAAAATTGTTAAAGTTTTTGCCCGCTTTTCAGAGAACGTGCTGTATTTCTGTAGTCCACATCCCACCTCAGTTGTAGGTGCCAATTTTTGTGGTTGCATGTTTTTGATCCTTGTTCAAAAAAATATAAAAAAAAGTGTAAAAATAAAAAAAAATTGATTTCTACTAGTTCCTTTTGGAAAATTCCGTGAAAAATTCAGGAAAAAGGAAAAATCTAGAATATTTGCTTGTTCTGTGAGTTCTTTCCATCGTCCTTTGTTTTCACCTTGTTGCGCTATGTCTCGACACGTCTTAGCCAGCACCTATGATTTGTACTTTGGATCCGGATTGAACAATCGCTAATCTGGATTCGTTAATTGCTAATCCTTGCTTTCATATTGTGTGCCTACCCATAGCTCCACAAATTCTTCTGTCTGCAAAGGTTCATCTTGCAACTGTTACCCACGCTCAACAACAGATTGTTTCCCCACTTTGGTTTTTCCCAGTTTGGTTTCATCAAAATTGCCAAAAAATTCAGAAAAATAAAGAAAAAAATTGTTAAAGTTTTAGCACGCTTTTCAGAGAACGTGCTGTATTTCTGTAGACCACATCCCACCTCAGTTGTAGGTGCCAATTTTTGTGGTTGCATGTTTTTTGATCCTTGTTCAGAGAAAAATACAAAAAATAGTGTAAAAATAAAAAAATTTGATTTCTACTAGTTCCTTTTGGAAAATTCCGTGAAAAATTCAGGAAAAAGGAAAAATCTAGACTATTTGCTTGTTCTGTGAGTTCTTTCCATCGTCCTTTGTTTTCACCTTGTTGCGCTACGTCTCGACACGTCTTAGCCAGCACCTGTGATTTGTACTTTGGATCCGGATTGAACAATCGCTAATCTAGATTCGTTAATTGCTAATCCTTGCTGTCATATTGTGTGCCTACCTATAGCTCCACAAATTCTTCTGTCTGCAAAGGTTTATCTTGCAACTGTTACCCACGCTCAACAACAGATTGTTTCACCACTTTGGTTTTGCCCTGTTTGGTTTCATCAAAATTGCCAAAAAATTCAGGAAAATAAAGAAAAAAATTGTTAATGTTTTTGCACGCTTTTCAGAGAACGTGCTGTATTTCTGTAGACCACATCCCACCTCAGTTGTAGGTGCCAATTTTTGTGGTTGCATGTTTTTTGATCCTTGTTCAGAGAAAAATATAAAAAATAGTGTAAAAATAAAAAAATTTGATTTCTACTAGTTCCTTTTGGAAAATTCCGTGAAAAATTCAGGAAAAAGGAAAAATCTAGACTATGTGCTTGTTCTGTGAGTTCTTTCCATCGTCCTTTGTTTTCACCTTGTTGCGCTACGTCTCGACATGTCTTAGCCAGCACCTATGATTTGTACTTTGGATCCGGATTGAACAATCGCTAATCTGCATTCGTTAATTGCTAATCCTTGCTGTCATATTGTGTGCCTACCAATAGCTCCACAAATTCTTCTGTCTGCAAAGGTTCATCTTGCAACTGTTACCCACGCTCAATAACAGATGTTTCACCACTTTGGTTTTTCCCAGTTTGGTTTCATCAAAATTGCAAAAAATTCAGGAAAATAAAGAAAAAAATTGTTAAAGTTTTTGCACGCTTTTCAGAGAACGTGCTGTATTTCTGTAGACCACATCCCACCTCAGTTGTAGGTGCCAATTTTTGTGGTTGCATGTTTTTGATCCTTGTTCAGAGAAAAATATAAAAAATAGGTGTAAAAATAAAAAAATTTGATTTATACTAGTTCCTTTTGGAAAATTCCGTGAAAAATTTAGGAAAAAGGAAAAATCTAGACTATGTGCTTGTTCTGTGAGTTCTTTCCATCGTCCTTTGTTTTCACCTTGTTGCGCTACGTCTCGACACGTCTTAGCCAGCACCTATGATTTGTACTTTGGATCCGGATGAACAATCGCTAATCTGCATTCGTTAATTGCTAATCCTTGCTGTCATATTGTGTGCCTACCAATAGCTCCACATATTCTTCTGTCAGCACAGGTTCATCTTGCAACTGTTACCCACGCTCAACAACAGATTGTTTCACCACTTTGGCTTTGCCTTGTTTGGTTTCATCAAAATTGCCAAAAGATCAGAAAAATAAAGAAAAAAATGTCAAAGTTTTTGCACGCTTTTCGGAGAACGTGCTGTATTTTTGTAGACCATATCCCACCTCAGTTGTAGGTGCTAATTTTTGTGGTTGCATCTTTTTTTATCCTTGTTCAGAGAAAAATACAAAAAATAGTGAAAATATAAAAAAATTTGATTCCTACTAGTGCCTTTGGAAAATTCCGGGGAAAATTCAGGAAAAAGGAAAAATCCGGACTATTTGCTTGTTCTGTGAGTTCTTTCCATCGTCCTTTGTTTTCACCTTGTTGCGCTACGTCTCGACACGTCTTAGCCAGCACCTGTGATTTGTACTTTGGATCCGGATTGAACAATCGCTAATCTGGATTCGTTAATTGCTAATCCTTGCTGTCATATTGTGTGCCTACCCAAAGCTCCACAAATTCTTCTGTCTGCAAAGGTTCATCTTGCAACTGTTACCCACGCTCAACAACAGATTATTTCACCACTTTGGTTTTGCCCTGTTTGGTTTCATCAAAATTGCCAAAAAATTCAGAAAAATAAAGAAAAAAATTGTTAAAGTTTTTGCACGCTTTTCAGAGAACGTGCTGTATTTCTGTAGACCACATCCCACCTCAGTTGTAGGTGCCAATTTTTGTGGTTGCATGTTTTTTGATCCTTGTTCAGAGAAAAATATAAAAAATAGTGTAAAAATAAAAAAAATTTGATTCCTACTAGTGCCTTTTGGAAAATTCCGAAAAAAATTCAGAAAAAAGGAAAAATCCGGACTATTTGCTTGTTCTATGAGTTCTTTCCATCGTCCTTTGTTTTCACCTTGTTGCGCTACGTCTCGACACGTCTTAGCCAGCACCTGTGATTTGTACTTTGGATCCGGATTGAACAATCGCTAATCTGGATTCGTTAATTGCTAATCCTTGCTGTCATATTGTGTGCCTACCCATAGCTCCACAAATTCTTCTGTCTGCAAAGGTTCATCTTGCAACTGTTACCCACGCTCAACAACAGATTGTTTCCCCACTTTGGTTTTTCCCAGTTTGGTTTCATCAAAATTGCCAAAAAATTCAGGAAAATAAAGAAAAAGATTGTTAAAGTTTTAGCACGCTTTTCAGAGAACGTGCTGTATTTCTGTAGACCACATCCCACCTCAGTTGTAGGTGCCAATTTTTGTGGTTGCATGTTTTTTGATCCTTGTTCAGAGAAAAATACAAAAAATAGTGTAAAAATAAAAAAATTTGATTTCTACTAGTTCCTTTTGGAAAATTCCGTGAAAAAATCAGGAAAAAGGAAAAATCTAGACTATTTGCTTGTCTGTGAGTTCTTTCCATCGTCCTTTGTTTTCACCTTGTTGCGCTACGTCTCGACACGTCTTAGCCAGCACCTATGATTTGTACTTTGGATCCGGATTGAACAATCGCTAATCTGGATTCGTTAATTGCTAATCCTTGCTGTCATATTGTGTGCCTACCTATAGCTCCACAAATTCTTCTGTCTGCAAAGGTTCATCTTGCAACTGTTACCCACGCTCAACAACAGATTGTTTCACCACTTTGGTTTTGCCCTGTTTGGTTTCATCAAAATTGCCAAAAAATTCAGGAAAATAAAGAAAAAAATTGTTAAAGTTTTTGCACCCTTTTCAGAGAACGTGCTGTATTTCTGTAGACCACATCCCACCTCAGTTGTAGGTGCCAATTTTTGTGGTTGCATGTTTTTTGATCCTTGTTCAGAGAAAAATATAAAAAATAGTGTAAAAATAAAAAAATTTGATTTCTACTAGTTCCTTTTGGAAAATTCCGTGAAAAATTCAGGAAAAAGGAAAAATCTAGACTATGTGCTTGTTCTGTGAGTTCTTTCCATCGTCCTTTGTTTTCACCTTGTTGCGCTACGTCTCGACACGTCTTAGCCAGCACCTATGATTTGTACTTTGGATCCGGATTGAACAATCGCTAATCTGCATTCGTTAATTGCTAATCCTTGCTGTCATATTGTGTGCCTCCCAATAGCTCCACAAATTCTTCTGTCTGCAAAGGTTCATCTTGCAACTGTTACCCACGCTCAACAACAGATTGTTTCACCACTTTGGTTTTTCCCAGTTTGGTTTCATCAAAATTGCCAAAAAATTCAGGAAAATAAAGAAAAAAATTGTTAAAGTTTTTGCACGCTTTTCAGAGAACGTGCTGTATTTCTGTAGACCACATCCCACCTCAGTTGTAGGTGCCAATTTTTGTGGTTGCATGTTTTTTGATCCTTGTTCAGAGAAAAATATAAAAAATAGTGTAAAAATAAAAAAATTTGATTTCTACTAGTTCCTTTTGGAAAATTCCGTGAAAAATTCAGGAAAAAGGAAAAATCTAGACTATGTGCTTGTTCTGTGAGTTCTTTCCATCGTCCTTTGTTTTCACCTTGTTGCGCTACGTCTCGACACGTCTTAGCCAGCACCTATGATTTGTACTTTGGATCCGGATTGAACAATCGCTAATCTGCATTCGTTAATTGCTAATCCTTGCTGTCATATTGTGTGCCTACCAATAGCTCCACATATTCTTCTGTCAGCACAGGTTCATCTTGCAACTGTTACCCACGCTCAACAACAGATTGTTTCACCACTTTGGCTTTGCCTTGTTTGGTTTCATCAAAATTGCCAAAAGATCAGAAAAATAAAGAAAAAAATGTCAAAGTTTTTGCACGCTTTTCGGAGAACGTGCTGTATTTTTGTAGACCATATCCCACCTCAGTTGTAGGTGCTAATTTTCGTGGTTGCATCTTTTTTTATCCTTGTTCAGAGAAAAATATAAAAAATAGTGAAAATATAAAAAAATTTGATTCCTACTAGTGCCTTTGGAAAATTCCGGGGAAAATTCAGGAAAAAGGAAAAATCCAGACTATTTGCTTGTTCTGTGAGTTCTTTCCATCGTCCTTTGTTTTCACCTTGTTGCGCTACGTCTCGACACGTCTTAGCCAGCACCTGTGATTTGTACTTTGGATCCGGATTGAACAATCGCTAATCTGGATTCGTTAATTGCTAATCCTTGCTGTCATATTGTGTGCCTACCCAAAGCTCCACAAATTCTTCTGTCTGCAAAGGTTCATCTTGCAACTGTTACCCACGCTCAACAACAGATTATTTCACCACTTTGGTTTTGCCCTGTTTGGTTTCATCAAAATTGCCAAAAAATTCAGAAAAATAAAGAAAAAAATTGTTAAAGTTTTTGCACGCTTTTCAGAGAACGTGCTGTATTTCTGTAGACCACATCCCACCTCAGTTGTAGGTGCCAATTTTTGTGGTTGCATGTTTTTTGATCCTTGTTCAAAAAAAATATAAAAAAAAGTGTAAAAATAAAAAAAATTGATTTCTACTAGTTCCTTTTGGAAAATTCCGTGAAAAATTCAGGAAAAAGGAAAAATCTAGACTATTTGCTTGTTCTGTGAGTTCTTTCCATCGTCCTTTGTTTTCACCTTGTTGCGCTACGTCTCGACACGTCTTAGCCAGCACCTATGATTTGTACTTTGGATCCGGATTGAACAATCGCTAATCTGGATTCGTTAATTGCTAATCCTTGCTGTCATATTGTGTGCCTACCCATAGCTCCACAAATTCTTCTGTCTGCAAAGGTTCATCTTGCAACTGTTACCCACGCTCAACAACAGATTGTTTCACCACTTTGGTTTTTCCCAGTTTGGTTTCATCAAAATTGCCAAAAAATTCAGGAAAATAAAGAAAAAAATTGTTAAAGTTTTTGCACGCTTTTCAGAGAACGTGCTGTATTTCTGTAGACCACATCCCACCTCAGTTGTAGTTGCCAATTTTTGTGGTTGCATGTTTTTTGATCCTTGTTCAGAGAAAAATATAAAAAATAGTGTAAAAATAAAAAAATTTGATTTCTACTAGTTCCTTTTGGAAAATTCCGTGAAAAATTCAGGAAAAAGGAAAAATCTAGACTATGTGCTTGTTCTGTGAGTTCTTTCCATCGTCCTTTGTTTTCACCTTGTTGCGCTACGTCTCGACACGTCTTAGCCAGCACCTATGATTTGTACTTTGGATCCGGATTGAACAATCGCTAATCTGCATTCGTTAATTGCTAATCCTTGCTGTCATATTGTGTGCCTACCAATAGCTCCACATATTCTTCTGTCAGCACAGGTTCATCTTGCAACTGTTACCCACGCTCAACAACAGATTGTTTCACCACTTTGGCTTTGCCTTGTTTGGTTTCATCAAAATTGCCAAAAGATCAGAAAAATAAAGAAAAAAATGTCAAAGTTTTTGCACGCTTTTCGGAGAACGTGCTGTATTTTTGTAGACCATATCCCACCTCAGTTGTAGGTGCTAATTTTCGTGGTTGCATCTTTTTTTATCCTTGTTCAGAGAAAAATATAAAAAATAGTGAAAATATAAAAAAATTTGATTCCTACTAGTGCCTTTGGAAAATTCCGGGGAAAATTCAGGAAAAAGGAAAAATCCGGACTATTTGCTTGTTCTGTGAGTTCTTTCCATCGTCCTTTGTTTTCACCTTGTTGCGCTACGTCTCGACACGTCTTAGCCAGCACCTGTGATTTGTACTTTGGATCCGGATTGAACAATCGCTAATCTGGATTCGTTAATTGCTAATCCTTGCTGTCATATTGTGTGCCTACCCAAAGCTCCACAAATTCTTCTGTCTGCAAAGGTTCATCTTGCAACTGTTACCCACGCTCAACAACAGATTATTTCACCACTTTGGTTTTGCCCTGTTTGGTTTCATCAAAATTGCCAAAAAATTCAGAAAAATAAAGAAAAAAATTGTTAAAGTTTTTGCACGCTTTTCAGAGAACGTGCTGTATTTCTGTAGACCACATCCCACCTCAGTTGTAGGTGCCAATTTTTGTGGTTGCATGTTTTTTGATCCTTGTTCAAAAAAAATATAAAAAAAAGTGTAAAAATAAAAAAAATTGATTTCTACTAGTTCCTTTTGGAAAATTCCGTGAAAAATTCAGGAAAAAGGAAAAATCTAGACTATTTGCTTGTTCTGTGAGTTCTTTCCATCGTCCTTTGTTTTCACCTTGTTGCGCTACGTCTCGACACGTCTTAGCCAGCACCTATGATTTGTACTTTGGATCCGGATTGAACAATCGCTAATCTGGATTCGTTAATTGCTAATCCTTGCTGTCATATTGTGTGCCTACCCATAGCTCCACAAATTCTTCTGTCTGCAAAGGTTCATCTTGCAACTGTTACCCACGCTCAACAACAGATTGTTTCACCACTTTGGTTTTTCCCAGTTTGGTTTCATCAAAATTGCCAAAAAATTCAGGAAAATAAAGAAAAAAATTGTTAAAGTTTTTGCACGCTTTTCAGAGAACGTGCTGTATTTCTGTAGACCACATCCCACCTCAGTTGTAGGTGCCAATTTTTGTGGTCGCATGTTTTTTGATCCTTGTTCAGAGAAAAATATAAAAAATAGTGTAAAAATAAAAAAAAATTTGATTCCTACTAGTGCCTTTTGGAAAATTCCGGAAAAAATTTTGAAAAAAGGAAAAATCCAGACTATTTGCTTGTTCTATGAGTTCTTTCCATCGTCCTTTGTTTTCACCTTGTTGCGCTACGTCTCGACACGTCTTAGCCAGCACCTGTGATTTGTACTTTGGATCCGGATTGAACAATCGCTAATCTGGATTCGTTAATTGCTAATCCTTGCTGTCATATTGTGTGCCTACCCATAGCTCCACAAATTCTTCTGTCTGCAAAGGTTCATCTTGCAACTGTTATCCACGCTCAACAACAGATTGTTTCCCCACTTTGGTTTTTCCCAGTTTGGTTTCATCAAAATTGCCAAAAAATTCAGGAAAATAAAGAAAAAAATTGTTAAAGTTTTTGCACGCTTATCAGAGAACGTGCTGTATTTCTGTAGACCACATCCCACCTCAGTTGTAGGTGCCAATTTTTGTGGTTGCATGTTTTTTGATCCTTGTTCAGAGAAAAATATAAAAAATAGTGTAAAAATAAAAAAATTTGATTTCTACTAGTTCCTTTTGGAAAATTCCGTGAAAAATTCATAAAAAAGGAAAAATCTAGACTATTTGCTTGTTCTGTGAGTTCTTTCCATCGTCCTTTGTTTTCACCTTGTTGCGCTACGTCTCGACACGTCTTAGCCAGCACCTATGATTTGTACTTTGGATCCGGATTGAACAATCGCTAATCTGGATTCGTTAATTGCTAATCCTTGCTGTCATATTGTGTGCCTACCCATAGCTCCACAAATTCTTCTGTCTGCAAAGGTTCATCTTGCAACCGTTACCCACGCTCAACAATAGATTGTTTCACCACTTTGGTTTTGCCCTGTTTGGTTTCATCAAAAGTGCCAAAAAATTCAGGAAAATAAAGAAAAAAATTGTAGGTGCTAATTTTTGTGGTTGCATCTTTTTTTATCCTTGTTCAGAGAAAAATATAAAAAATAGTGAAAAAATAAAAAAATTTGATTCCTACTAGTGCCTTTGGAAAATTCTAGGGAAAATTCAGGAAAAAGGAAAAATCTGGACTATCTACTTGTTCTATGAGTTTTTTCCATCTCCTTTGCTTTCACCTTGTTGCGCTACGTCTCGACACGTCTTAGCCAGCACCTGTGATTTGTACTTTGGATCCGGATTGAACAATCGCTAATCTGCATTCGTTAATTACTAATCCTTGCTGTCATTTTGAGTACCTACCCATAGCTCAACATATTCTTCTGTCAGCACAGGTTCATCTTGCAACTGTTATCCACGCTCAACAACAGATTGTTTCACCAATTTGGCTCTGCCCTCTTTGGTTTCATTAAAATGGCCAAAAAAATTCAGGAAATAAAGAAAAAAATTGTCAAAGTTTTTGCACGCTTTTCAGAGAACGTGCTGTATTTCTGTAGACCACATCCCACCTCAGTTGTAGGTGCCGATTTTTGTGATTGCATCTTTTTAGATCCTTGTTCAGAGAAAAATATAAAAAATAGTGAAAAAATAAAAAAAATTTGATTCCTACTAGTGCCTTTTGGAAAATTCCGGGAAAATTCAGGAAAAAGGAAAAATCCAGATTATTTGCTTGTTCAGTGAGTTCTTTCCATCGTCCTTTGTTTTCACCTTGTTGCGCTACGTCTCGACACGTCTTAGCCAGCACCTGTGATTTGTACTTTGGATCCGGATTGAACAATCGCTCCACATATTGCTAATCCTTGCTATCATATTGTGTGCCTACACATAGCTCCACATATTCTTCTGTCAGCACAGGTTCATCTTGCAACTGTTACCCACGCTCAAAAATAGATTATTTCACCACTTTGGCTCTTCCCTATTTGGTTTCATCAAAATTCCATCGTCCTTTGTTTTCACCTTGTTGCGCTACGTCTCGACACGTCTTAGCCAGCACCTACGATTTGTACTTTGGATCCGGATTGAACAATCGCTAATCTGCATTTGTTAATTGCTAATCCTTGCTGTCATATTGTGTGCCTACCAATAGCTCCACATATTCTTCTGTCAGCACAGGTTCATCATGCAACTGTTACCCACGCTCAACAACACATTGTTTCACCACTTTGGCTTTGCCTTGTTTGGTTTCATCAAAATTGCCAAAAAAAATCAGAAAAATAAAGAAAAAAAATGTCAAAGTTTTTGCACGCTTTTCGGAGAACGTGCTGTATTTTTGTAGACCATATCCCACTTCAGTTGTAGGTGCTAATTTTTGTGGTTGCATCTTTTTTTATCCTTGTTCAGAGAAAAATATAAAAAATAGTGAAAAAATAAAAAAATTTGATTCCTACTAGTGCCTTTGGAAAATTCTTGGGAAAATTCAGGAAAAAGGAAAAATCCGGACTATTTGCTTGTTCTGTGAGTTCTTTCCATCGTCCTTTGTTTTCACCTTGTTGCGCTACGTCTCGACACGTCTTAGCCAGCACCTGTGATTTGTACTTTGGATCCGGATTGAACAATCGCTAATCTGGATTCGTTAATTGCTAATCCTGGCTGTCATATTGTGTGCCTACCCAAAGCTCCACAAATTCTTCTATCTGCAAAGGTTCATCTTGCAACTGTTACCCACGCTCAACAACAGATTATTTCACCACTTTGGTTTTGCCCTGTTTGGTTTCATCAAAATTGCCAAAAAATTCAGGAAAATAAAGAAAAAAACTATTAAAGTTTTTGCACGCTTTTCAGAGAACGTGCTGTATTTCTGTAGACCACATCCCACCTCAGTTGTAGGTGCCAATTTTTGTGGTTGCATGTTTTTTGATCCTTGTTCAGAGAAAAATATAAAAAATAGTGTAAAAATAAAAAAATTTGATTCCTACTAGTGCCTTTGGAAAATTCTAGGGAAAATTCAGGAAAAAGGAAAAATCTGGACTATCTACTTGTTCTATGAGTTCTTTCCATCTCCTTTGCTTTCACCTTGTTGCGCTACGTCTCGACACGTCTTTGCCAGCACCTGTGATTTGTACTTTGGATCCGGATTGAACAATCGCTAATCTGCATTCGTTAATTACTAATCCTTGCTGTCATTTTGTGTACCTACCCATAGCTCAACATATTCTTCTGTCAGCACAGGTTCATCTTGCAACTGTTATCCACGCTCAACAACAGATTGTTTCACCAATTTGGCTCTGCCCTCTTTGGTTTCATTAAAATGGCCAAAAAAATTCAGGAAATAAAGAAAAAAATTGTTAAAGTTTTTGCACGCTTTTCAGAGAACGTGCTGTATTTCTGTAGACCACATCCCACCTCAGTTGTAGGTGCCAATTTTTGTGGTTGCATGTTTTTTGATCCTTGTTCAGAGAAAAATATAAAAAATAGTGTAAAAATAAAAAAAAATTTGATTTCTACTAGTGCCT
Source organism: Saccharum spontaneum (assembly GCA_022457205.1). Lineage (NCBI taxonomy): Eukaryota > Viridiplantae > Streptophyta > Magnoliopsida > Poales > Poaceae > Saccharum > Saccharum spontaneum. The sequence continues at coordinate 13,095 of JAKOGQ010000577.1, forward strand.
TTTGGAAAATTCCGGGAAAATTCAGGAAAAAGGAAAAATCTAGACTATTTGCTTGTTCTGTGAGTTCTTTCCATCGTACTTTGGATCCGGATTGAACAATCGCTCCACATATTGCTAATCCTTGCTATCATATTGTGTGCCTACACATAGCTCCACATATTCTTCTGTCAGCACAGGTTCATCTTGCAACTGTTACCCACGCTCAACAACAGATTGTTTCACCACTTTGGCTTTGCCTCGCTAATCTGCATTCGTTAATTGCTAATCCTTGCTGTCATATTGTGTGCCTACCAATAGCTCCACATATTCTTCTGTCAGCACAGGTTCATCTTGCAACTGTTACCCACGCTCAACAACAGATTGTTTCACCACTTTGGCTTTGCCTTGTTTGGTTTCATCAAAATTGCCAAAAAAATCAGAAAAATAAAGAAAAAAATGTCAAAGTTTTTACACGCTTTTCGGAGAACGTGCTATATTTTTGTAGACCATATCCCACCTCAGTTGTAGGTGCTAATTTTTGTGGTTGCATCTTTTTTATCCTTGTTCAGAGAAAAATATAAAAAATAGTGAAAAAATAAAAAAATTTGATTCCTACTAGTGCCTTTGGAAAATTCTAGGGAAAATTCAGGAAAAAGGAAAAATCTGGACTATCTACTTGTTCTATGAGTTCTTTCCATCTCCTTTGCTTTCACCTTGTTGCGCTACGTCTCGACACGTCTTAGCCAGCACCTGTGATTTGTACTTTGGATCCGGATTGAACAATCGCTAATCTGCATTCGTTAATTACTAATCCTTGCTGTCATTTTGTGTGCCTACCCATAGCTCAACATATTCTTTTGTCAGCACAGGTTCATCTTGCAACTGTTATCCACGCTCAACAACAGATTATTTCATCAATTTGGCTCTGCCCTCTTTGGTTTCATTAAAATTGCCAAAAAAATTCAGGAAATAAAGAAAAAAATTGTCAAAGTTTTTGCACACTTTTCAGAGAACGTGCTGTATTTCTGTAGACCACATCCCACCTCAGTTGTAGGTGCCGATTTTTGTGATTGCATCTTTTTAGATCCTTGTTCAGAGAAAAATATAAAAAATAGTGAAAAAATAAAAAAAATTTGATTCCTACTAGTGCCTTTTGGAAAATTCCGGGAAAATTCAGGAAAAAGGAAAAATCCAGATTATTTGCTTGTTCAGTGATTTCTTTCCATCGTCCTTTGTTTTCACCTTGTTGCGCTACGTCTCGACACGTCTTAGCCAGCACCTGTGATTTGTACTTTGGATCCGGATTGAACAATCGCTCCACATATTGCAAATCCTTGCTATCATATTGTGTGCCTACACATAGCTCCACATATTCTTCTATCAGCACAGGTTCATCTTGCAACTATTACCCACGCTCAAAAATAGATTATTTCACCACTTTGGCTCTTCCCTATTTGGTTTCATCAAAATTGCCCAAAAAATTCAGGAAAATAAAGAAAAAAATTGTCAAAGTTTTTGCACGCTTTTCAGATAACGTGATGTATTTCTGTAGACCACATCCCACCTCAGTTGTAGGTGCCAATTTTTGTGGTTGCATCTTTTT
>JAKOGQ010000578.1:0-13054 GCA_022457205.1 Saccharum spontaneum
TAGAAATTATTATCTGAATTAGCTAAAAATAGAACACATAGTGAAATAACAAAAGGTTTAATAGTAAGAGCTTTAACAGGTGAGAATAATCCTTTTTATAATAAGAATCATTCTATGGAAAGTAAAGTAAGAATGATAGAAGCTAAAAGTAATTATCCTGTTTATGTTTATAATTCTTCTGCTCCGCAGGGATTATTAGTTATCTTTCCTTCTGTTTTAACTTTAGCTAAACAAATTAAATCTAATTATGCAACAATAGTATTAAATATTAAAGAACAAAGTATATTTAGAGGTGAATGATATTTTAGTAATTTACCTTATAACATAAATGATGTTCCTAAAATACAGAACTGAATTTCTATAGAATGTGATGAATTAATATTAAATATAAAGAATAAAAGTCACATTAGAAAAGCGGTATTCGTATATGATAAAGATAAAAATTTTATAGCTAAATATGAAGGAGTAACAGAGGCTCAAAGAGCTCTAAATATAAACCATAGTACAATTAAAAAATATGCTAAATTGAGCAGTAGTTATAATAATTATATATTTAGTTATGAAAGATTAGTCTCGGACGTCGTCTAAAACGACTGAGGGCTTCCTGCTTCGCGTAGGAGTGCTAGCTAGCTACGCAGCAGCGCTAGCTAGCTACGCAGCAGCGCTTCGCAGAAAATTAATAATTTTATTCGTAAGTGGTGTTGTTTTAGCCAATGCTTCATTAGATATTGCATTCCACGATACTTACTACGTAGTTGCTCAATTGGGCCTTAATTATCTAAAAGGTAATTTCGCATTTGGCTATATGCTGGAAACTATGTGCTTAGGTATTTATCAACTTTATATAGCTTATTATCTTTTAAAAATAGATGCACTGCTACGCAGAAAATTCCCTTTTCTTACTATATATAGTAAAATAGATAACTTACCTGTTACTTTAAAAAGTACGGACATACAATCAGCAGAAAACTGTAAAGAATTCTCAGAGACTACACGCCAAATATCTGATTTTAAGGATAAAGATTTCTTTAAATGATTAGCTGGAGTTATAGACGGGGATGGTAATTTTGACGTTAGAAATATTAATTCTAAATTAGTTTTAAAAACTATTAGAATTAAATTACATAATAGGGATATTAGAATATTAAGTAGAATTCAAAATACACTACATTTAGGTAGAATTAGATCTGATGCTAACAAACCGCATTCTATGTGAATAATTAGTAAAAAAGAAGAAATGTTCTTTTTAATAAATAAGGTTAATGGTTTAATTAGACTTAAAGTCCCAGGATTCAAAAAATCTTGTGATTACTTAGGTATAGATTATATAGAAGCTGATTATAATATTAATACGAATGATCCTTATTTATCCGGATTGGTAGATACAGACGGTAGTATTGTTTTTAATTACACTGGAAATAGAATTGAATGTAATTTAGAATTTGAACATAACGAGTATACTAGTAAACTTAATTTAGATAACGTTATCCCTAACTATAAACCTTCAATGGTTTTTAGAGAATCTAGAAATACTATAGCATTTAGGTATCAAAATGTAAAAGAAATGGTATTTTTATATGATTACTTTATGAAAAATAGATTATATTCTGATTTTAAATTTTATAGAGTATCAAAAATAAAAGAGTTTATTCTTATAAGGAGTTATAAAAATGATCCTAAAGATAGTTTAGAATTTAAAAAATATTCAGATTTTGTTTTAAATTGAATTCAATATAAAAATCCTATTTGACATAAAGTAACATTTATTGATAGAATTAAGATAAAGATATAGTCCGAATATATATGTAAATACATTTTTATTTTATATGCATTTCCACTATGTTTTAAGTATGGGTGCTGTATTTGCCGTATTTAGTGCCTGATATTTCTGAGTACCTAAAATCTTAGGTTTAAACTATGACATGTTATTATCTAAAGTTCAATTTTGAATTTTATTTATAGGGGTTATTTTAAAGGGAAATATTTTAAAGGATCGTCAGAAAATTATTATAGTATATTTACAGGTAACAACCGTAATCCGTTTAAATTTATTCTAGGGCGGAGCCCAAGTTCCAGCCACTCTAAATGGCGGCCGGAACTATTTTTTGATAATATTTTTGTGCTGCGCAGAAAAGAAAGATATCTATAAAATATTAAGAAATAAATCAGGTGTTTATTTATTTAAAAATAAAATAACTAACAGTATTTATATAGGTAGTAGTGTAAACTTAACTAAAAGAATGGTAAGTTATTATTACTATACTAATTCAGATAAATCAAGTAAGTTAGTTATAATTAGTCGCCTCCGGCGTGCGTGCGAAGCAGAAAAAATATGGTTTAGAAAATTTTTCATTAGGTATTTTAGAGTTTTGTGATAAAAATTCTTGTATATCTTTGGAACAAAAATGAATAGATCTTTATAAACCTAATTATAATGTATTACCTTTAGCTGGTAACTCTTTAGGGTTTAAACATACTCTTGAAACTATTAATAAGTTAAAAGAAACGTTAAGTAAAGAAAATCACTGCTTCGCACTAAAATATGGATATATTTCTACACCTGAAACAAAGAGAGCTATCAGTGAAGGAATAAAAAATTTTTATTCCATAAATACTCATAAATACAAAGGGTTAAAGGTAAACTTGCACCTCAGTATGGTATAGGAGGTAAATTTGTATTTTTTTATAGCAAAGAAGGAGAAGAATTGATATTTCCATCAATAAATGCAGCTAGACAACATTTTAAAGTACGATGAAATCTTATAAAAAAAAATCTAGATAAAAATGAATGAATAAATATTAACGGTAAAAATTGATTAATAAAATCGGATCCTAAATAGTTTAATTAGCTCCTCCCTATCCTTCTATATGCTGGGAAATCTCATAAAACTTAAAATTCAGGCGGTAAGTTATAATTTTAAGTGTATCTAGACAATCAGCAGGAAACCAAAATAACCCAGTGGGTTATGAGTAGGATCCTCAGAGACTACACGAAGGAGATTATTTAAAAATAAATAATCAAGATATAGTCCACACAATGTGTAATTTAACATTTTTCCCTCGAAAGTTGGGGGCCTACAATATAAATTTTGCAGTGTAAAAGAGAGAAACTCTCTTAAAAACTTGGTTAATTGCTGGAAAGATGTATTAATTTAATCCTAGTTATTACGTACAATCAGCAGGTAATCTTTATCAACATTTAGTAAAGACACTTCAACGACTACAGACCAAGTACCCGATATCTTATAATGAAGTTTTAATTATAAAGAAAAGGTAGTTATATAGTCTAAATTATTAGTGACTAATAAGCACTGATGATTTATCTAATCTAGATTCACCTAAAAAATTTATATCTAGTTCTTATAACTTGAGTCTTAATATACAAAATTCGGCTACTAAAATACCAAAACGTTCTTATGCTACTAGCTCTGTTAACAAAGTATTGCGCAGCTTCGTAGCAGAAGATGGTAATAATGAATCTATTAAATTTGATTCTCTTGAACAAGCATGTGAGCTAATTAAGTTCAAATATCTGGGTGTTTCAGGTGTATATAAACTAAGAAATAAAAACGATTTTGAGCGTTTTTATATAGGTAGTTCTAATAACTTAAGTAGAAGAATGGAGGAATATAATAAATTAACTAAAGGTTTACGTAATGCCCATTCAGCTTCTGAATTGGAAATTTCCAAAGTTTCAGCTTTAGATTGAGACTTAGAGTTTATATATATTACTACCCCTCAAACTTCTCTAGTTTTTGAACAATATGCTATCATTAAATTTAAACCCACAATTAATAGTAATTATAATGTTATTCCAAGAATAAACCCTCAATGGGGTAATTTAGATAATGCTATATTAACGATTGAGAATTTATTATCATTATTATCTAAAGATTCAGAGGCTTATCATAGATTAACTGTGTTTCTTAAAACATATAAAACCGCTAATTGTTTAAGTTATACACCTGAAGACTTAGATAATAAATATTATAGTTTTTTAGTGTTTGCGTACGATGTTAATTCATCTGATAAAGATCCTATGGTTTATTCTTCTATAAACAGGGCTTTAAAAGGATTACAAATTAGTTATAGTACGTTATTAAATTATATTAACCATAAATATCTTTATGGGTCAAGTATTATATTATCTTTTGAACCTTTACATGTCGAGAGTTTTTCTGAATATAAAGAAAAACTTATAGGGGATAATCAACTTAGAAAATACGTGGTTGTTTATAATCAAGACAATGAGATAGTAATAGAATTTAAATCTGCTAGAGAAATGAGTAAATATTTTAAAATAGATGGTAAAGTAGCCAGAGCTGCTATAGCCAAAGGTGAGTATAAAGACTTTTTACTGTTATTTAGAGAAGTACCCTATCGTAAAACAATTTATGTATTTGATAGTAATTCATATGAATTACTAGATGAATTAAAAAGTATAACTAAAGCTTTGAAATATGCTAAAGTTAGTTTTTATACATTAAAAAGTTTGATCGAAAATGGTAACTCTTATGAAGGTAAAATATACAGTTATAAAGATAAATTATAGTTTTACAGTGCGTACGTTACTATGAAGCAACACTTTTTAGGATTACAAGGTATGCCTAGAAGAATAGGTGATTACCCTGACGCTTTTGCGGGATGAAATTTAGTTAGTAGTTTTGGTTCTATTATTAGTGTGGTAGCTGCTTGATTGTTCTTATACATAGTATATATTCAATTAGTAGAAGGTAAATCTGCAAGCAGATATCCATGAATGAGCCCTCAATTTTACACAGATACTTTACAAGCTATTTTAAATAGAAGCTATCCTAGTTTAGAATGAGCTTTAACTAGTCCACCTAAACCTCACGCATTTGTTAGTTTACCTTTACAGAGTAGCCTGTTAAGTAACACTAAAAAAAGATTGGTTTTGTAAATCTAGTCACTGGTTTAGTTGTTTTTACTCTTATGTATACCATAAGAGTTTTTCTTATTAAATCAGAGGCGATTACAATCACGGCCACTTTTTTAGAAAATCAAGTAATCACTTTTGATATGCCAATTAATCTAATTTTAGGTTATTTAGCTGTTATATTAAGGTTTTTATTTGTAGGGCTTTTTGATGAAATGGTTGAAATATACACTCATCAAGGCAAAATAGAAAAACTTGGAGCGAATTCATCACCAAATGAAATAAATCCTCTTATTCATGCTATGAATAATGATAGGGGTGAAGGAAGTTCCAAAAATCCTAATACAGGAAGATCATCTAGTCCTAATTATCTTGATTATACATTCTCTTCAGATGAAAGTAGTTATGGATCTGATCAAGATAAAACTCCAAAAAAAGGAGAATGACCTATTATAGCTCGCAAGTCTAGTAAAGAAATTTTTGATATATCAATAAGTAGTTCAACGAATGAAGAATTACAAAATAAAATAAATAGATTTCAACTAGAGTTAGATGAATATAAAAGATCTGGGGCTAAAGTACCTGCAGCAAAAGAACAAATCGGTAAGTTAGAAGAAAAAATCGAGAAGTGTTCAAACAAACTAGCTGAAAATTTAGGAACATTAGATACTGAAAGTGCTTTATCTAAAGGAAAAGAACCTGACTATAAAGGAAAAGGAAAAGAACCTGACTATAAAGGAAAAGGAAAAGAACCTGATTATAAAGGTAAAGAACCTTATTATAAAGGAAAAGAACCTGATTATAAAGGTAAAGAACCTGAATATAAAGGTGAAGAACCTGACTATAAAGGTAAAGGAAAAAACACTGAACCTGGCTTAAATAAAGAAGAAGTTATGGATAAAGGTAAAAAGCCTCAACCTGCGTCAAAAGAACTAACAGATAAAGAAAAAAAAATAATGGATAAAGAATTTAATGCAGTATACTTTAAAGGGCGACCTAATCCAGCTATCAGTAGTTGTAATGAAAAAATAGATGGTGTACTTCTTCTTACGGGGGGTGATATTATTATAAGTGATACTAATAAAGCATCTGAAGCTATCCAGAAATGAGTAAATGAACTTAAGATCTATCATGACATACCCTGGGGAACTCTGCCACCTGGGCCTGAAACTATTGATCTTATGACTACATTAGTAAGGGATCAAGGTACCGTTTATACTAAGTATGTGTGAAATAGAACAGAATGAATTAAAGGTCGTAAGTTAAATACTACAGAGTCTTCTAAAGAAAAATTAAATGATATCTTTGAAAAAATAAGAAATATACAACAAGATTATTTTAATAAAACTGGACAGATCGATCGTTTTGATAATCAAGAAACACAACTTAGAGTATACTATGGTAATCTAAATGAATATCGAAATAAAGTTCTTAAAGAGCTTAATAAAGCTGATTCTGTTATTTTGGAAGATATAAAAAAAAGTGCATTTAAGGGTCATACTGGTTTAAAAAAAGCTTTAAATATTGACTATAAAGAAGCCAAAGACGCTTTTAATAATGAAGATCAATATTTAAAAAGAAAAGTCGGAGAGATATTATATAAACGTAACTAAATGCTTATCTTTATATAATTTTAGTTTTCCTGCTAGCAAGCTTGCTTTCCCTCCGGTCCAGGACCTGGGTCCGAAGGAGAAAAACCTATTTATTTTTTGTGCAGCTACGCAGCTTGCTGCGCAGCAGCGTACTAGACCTAGGCAAAAGGTTAGGTAGCAGAAAATAACCTAGGTATAGAATATTCTAGTACTAAATATTCTTAGAGTATACAGTACTTCGCATATAATACCTTAATATTATATGCGGTTCTTATTAACTTAATAGGTAGAGTGATATATAATTATTATTATATTTAAGTTTTAGTTCAAGTCTAAAATAAGGACACGTAAAATAAGTCAAATAATAGTCGCCGCTAGCTTGCTTTGCTAGCTAGCTACGCAGCAGCAGCGCAGTAATTTTCTTTTCATTAATATTTATTATATTATATTCATTATTAATGAATAATATTTAAATAAAAAGGGGTTAAAAATGTTCTATTTACCTTCTACTGTTGTATCAATAATTGAAGTTCTTTTGGTAATTGTTCCAGCTTTACTTAGTATTGCTTATGTTACTGTTGCGGAAAGAAAAACTATGGCTAGTATGCAAAGAAGATTAGGTCCTAATGCTGTTGGTCAAAATAATTTCTGCTTCGCTGCTTCTAAATAAATTTATGCTTGCTTGCTGCTAGCTACGCATATCCCTGCGTAGCAGGGATTAAAGCAAGCTAGGTATTAGAACAGCAGCAGCGGCGCTCTATTTTTACAGTCATAGATATAAGTAAAGAGTGAGATACTTTACTCGGCCAAAGCAAAAGTGAACCTTTTGCTAAACATCCTCAAATTGCGGGGAACCCTTAAAAGCTATTTTAACTAAATATATTAGGTAACTAATATGTGGCTCAGGTAATGACTCGAGGTATAGTAAAATCAAAATAGATGTACGAAAGGAAATAGGAAATTCGCAGCCAAGCACCTCTAGCTAAGGTGTGCAGTTCATCGACTAAATGGTGATGGGTGTTATTATTAATAATGCTTAAAATATAGTCAGACCCTATTTGAAAAAATACAGGGTATAATTTTTATACCTGTTAAATGGATAGCTAATAGCTATTTAGGGAAAAAGTCTTACAATCTCTTCCTGTATTATTTAGTACCGGTAAGAAGGGCGTCGTCTTTTTATAAATAGACGACGCTTCACAGGAACTTCAAAACGGGTGGAGCCCTCCTGCATGCTAGCTAGCTTCGCATCCCTAGCTACGCAGGCCTAGGCCCAGGGGCCTAGGGCTGCGTAGCAAGCTAAGGCATCACAAAAAGGAGCGCTGCCTCTGATGCGTAGCAAGCAAGCTAGCAAAGCTAGCTAGCAAGCTAGCGCGGTGTATAACTAAATAAATGGATAAAGTAAGATGAATTCGTATTATGGACTTCTTCAAGCTTTTGCTGATGCTTTGAAACTTTTATTAAAAGAATATGTAGCGCCAACACAAGCTAATATTATTTTATTTTTCTTAGGTCCTGTTATTACATTAATTTTCGCTTTATTAGGTTACGGTGTGGTTCCTTATTGTTCATAGGGATTATATAGTCAAATTACGGGGAACTCCTAAAGCTTATAATACTAAACTAAGTACGAAAGTGCTTAAATGGCTGAAGTAATTACTCAGGTATAGTAATAACTTATAAGATGATCAGAGTGAAAACTTTTGAGAAATGGACAATCGCGTATCTAAGTCAGATAATTTTTTATCTGTAAAAGAGCAACGAGCAGACGGCTATAGGTATTGGAAATATTTAAGATGTGCTCTAATTAACTTAGAAATAAGTTAAGATAAATTGTATGCTAAAAATAACTACGATTCACCATTAATTGCTTACAATTCTAAAGTTAATTCTCGTAGTTATTCTACATTAAAAAATCCAATCGATAGACCATTTACCCAAATAGATCCTTGATTTATAGTAGGGTTTACTGATGCTGAGGGTTGTTTTATGTGTGATATATCAAAACAACCTAAATATAAAACTGGTATAGAAATTCGACCAGTTTTCCAAATTAAACTTCATGTTAAAGATTCTCCCATTATATGGGGAATTCAACATAGTTTAGGTAATATAGGGACTGTAGTTACTAACCAATCTGTATGTACTTTAAGAATCAGAAAATTGGAAGAGGTAATAAAAGTAATTCAATTTTTTGATAAGTATTCTTTAATTAGTAGAAAAAAAGGGGATTACTTATTATTTAAACAAATTGTTTCTATTATCCAATTAAAAGAACATTTAACTACTAAAGGTTTACAAGATATTATTAATATAAGAGCAACTTTAAATTTTGGTTTATCAAAAGAATTACAATTAATGTTTCCCGATACTATTCCAGTAGCCCGTCCTTTAAGAGAACCTTGTTTAATACCACATCCACAGTGAATATCTGGATTTACATCTGGTGAGGGTCATTTCTCGGTTTCTTTAGATAAGGGTAATTTTAAGTCTCTTCTATTTAAAATAACTCAGCATGAAAAAGATGAGGAATTATTAATTGCTATTAAAGATTATTTAAATTGCGGGTCTTGTTATTTAAGAAAAAAAGAAAACATTATGGATTTTAAAGTTTCTAAGTTTTCTGTTATTACTGAAATTATAATTCCTTTTTTTATAAATAACCCTATATTAGGTGTAAAATCTTTAGATTTTAAAGATTGATGCTTAGTTTCGGAAATAGTGAAAAGAAGAGAACATAAATTAGAAGAAAATATTCTAAAAATAAAAGAAACTCAAAAGGGTATGAATAGGGGAAGAAGTACGTTTAAAAATCTTTAGTTAATAGTTTTTATCGTATGTATGGACCAGGATTGGCTATTAATGATTTTAATTTAGGTATATTTTATATGTTAGCTGTTTCATCTTTAGCAACATATGGGATATTATTAGCGGGGTGAAGTGCTAATAGTAAATATGCTTTTTTAGGTTCTTTAAGAAGTACAGCTCAATTGATAAGTTATGAATTAATATTAAGTTCTGCATTGTTATTAGTTATAATGATTACAGGAAGTTTAAACTTAACTGTTAATGTTGAAGCTCAAAGAGCAGTTTGATTTATATTACCTTTATTACCTTTATTTATAATATTTTTTATAGGATCTATCGCAGAAACTAACCGTCCACCTTTCGATTTAGCTGAGGCTACTAATATGATTTGGTCTCATTAAAGATCACAAATTGCTGGAAATTCCTTTTTTACACGCAAGCGATGAATAGGTAAATCAGCAGGGAAATTAATAAATCCTTCAGAGACTAAACGTGATCATTTAATATAAGTATTTATATTAAATAAGATATAGTCCAAATTGGGGCGCAAGCTCAAAATGCAAAAAAAAAATTAAATCAAATTTAAATATGGACTCTACCATCACTACGGGCGGCTCCGTGGGCTCCGCTATCACATGTACGAACTATTTAGTTTGTACAGGTAATTTTATCGCTAGCACCGCGAAGCTCGTGGTACCTAAATTTAAAGTTAATACGGTAGATAGTAATAGACATTATTCAACTTCAAAATCAGATTCACAATCATATGATTTATCTCCTGTTCCTATTTTAACTTTAAATAATATAAATAATGAAGATTGTATTAAATCTTCTTTAATCCCTGCTGCTGCGTGCTTCGCAAGCAAGCAAGCAGGGTATTATTAAAGGGCAAAGGAGGTATTTATTCTTTTATTAACAGAGTCAATGGTAATCAGTATATTGGTAGTGCGAAAGATTTTTATTTAAGACTTAATGAACATCACCCTAGCTACGCAGGGTAGGAAAATAAGAAGTATAATCTTGCTTTACAAAAAGCATTTGCTAAGTACGGCTTAGATAAATTTAAATTTTGTATATATGAATATTTCACATATGAAAGTAAAATTATAAGTCACAAAGCTTTAACTGACCTAGAAACTGGTTATATAAACAGATTTAATTTTGCCCTAGCTTGCTTGCTACGCAGCAGCAGGCCTAGGTCCGAAGACCTGAGCCGAAAGGGTAGAAAACATAGTGAAGGAACTAAAGCGGCTATGAGTGAAAAGAAGAATAAATATCCTTTAGGTGTAGGTCTTTACTCCCACCCTTTAACTTAATTGAGCTTATAACTTATTATTAAAATTCACTATAGCTATAAAAACCTTCTAGTAGCGTAAAATAAGTATTAATTACTTTTCATTTATATTTATTATCAAACCCTTCTTTAGGGTATAATGGATAGACGTCCTATCAATAAAAAAAAATGTTATATATATTAATAAGAAATAAAGTGTCAGCTTTAGCTCACATAAAGGAAACAGGTTTTTATAAGGATATTATTGGTATATGTAATAGGGGTTTACACTATTTATTTATTGAGAACAAAAATATTGGATTGTAATACTATGTATGGTACACACTCTAGGTATACTCCTAAGACTAAAGGTATCAGATATATGAGTACTCTAGTATCACAAAAATGTGCTATTAATCCTGGATTTTTAACGGGTTTTATTGACGCTGAGGGTTGTTTTATATTTGGAATATCTAAGGACAGTAAGCGAACAAATGGATGAATTGTTGCACTTGAATTTACTGTATCTTTACATGAAAAGGAGCAAGTTCTTCTAGATGATATTAGAAGTTTTTTTCAGGTAGGTACTGTAAAAAAAGTAGGTAATCATCTAATTAAATATCAAGTTAGATCTATTACCGATTTAGCTATTATAATAGCACATTTGGATAAGTATACCTTGATAACTCAAAAGTGAGCTGACTATCAATTATTTAAACAAGCTTTTGAAATAGTCAATCGTAAAGAGCATTTAAGTTTTAATGGTTTAGATAAAATAATAAGTTTAAAAGCATCAATTAATAAAGGGTTATCTGATAAATTGAAAGAAGCATTCCCTAAAATTATCCTTATTCAAAGGCCTTTAGTTAAATCACCATAAAATTTAGATCCTTATTGAATAGCAGGGTTTGTTAGCGGAGAAGGGTGTTTTTTATTAATTTATATAAAACAAACACTAAATTAGGATTTTATGTCTATTTAGTTTTTCAAATCACTCAACATTCACGTGATGTAGAGTTAATGAAGAGCCTTATCTCTTTCTTCAATTGTGGTCGTTATGCTTTTCGTCCTAATAAGAACCATGGTGATTTTTTAGTGACTACTTTTTCTGATGTTAATGATAAGATCATACCATTTTTTAAAAAAGTATAAGATTGCAGGAGTTAAGGAGAGAGATTTTTGTGAAGCATCTGATATTAAAGTCAAAGGTCATTTAAGTCTTAAGGGGTGAAGAAGATATCGGGGTTAAAAGAAGGTATGAATCGTAAAAGAATGATTTAAACTACATTTTAATTTTGAAGTTTAATAATAATGTAGAGTTAGCTAAACATTTAGATATATCTAAGGTTACAGTAGGTAAGTATTTAAATTCTGATCTTGTATATAATAAAACATATCGATTTAAACCTATACAAGATTAGTTTTATATTTTTTTTTATTGGAATCAGAATTAGTTAGTGGATTTATGACAGAACACGCTGCAGTAGTTTTTGTGTTCTTTTTTTTAGCTGAATATGGAAGTATTGTATTAATGTGTATATTAACTAGTATATTGTTTTTAGGGGGTTACTTGGTAGTAGATGTTGTATATTTATTATCTTATTTAGATTCTATTGTTTGAGAATTATTTCTTGTAGAAGGAATTCTAGTTTTAGACTGCCTTATCGATGATCTAATGAATACACCTACTTTAGAAGGGTTAATATATGGTGTTAGTTTAGGTATTAAAAGTTCTATGATGATTTTTACTTTTATATGAGCTAGAGCTTCTTTTCCTAGAATACGTTTTGACCAATTAATGTCATTTTGTTGAACAGTTTTATTACCTATAGTTTTTGCTTTTATTATTTTATTACCCTGTGTTTTATATAGTTTTGATATATATCCTATTAGTTTTAATCTATTTTAGTGCGTAGCACTGCTGCTCTAATCCCTAGCTTGCTTGCTACGCAGCAGCAGGGATACGCATAGCTAGCTAGTTAGCTAGTTAGCTTGCTACGCAGCAGGCCTAGGCCCAGGGGCGCCTAGCTCTGGGCCTGCGTAGCTAAGGCAGCAAAGGATGCGTGCCTAGCAGCAATGTTCTTATCATATAATTATTTTTTACTGATGTTTGAAGAATAGTAGTAGGGAGTTGGGTTAATAAACACTTAAACATGTTGATTTGTTTATTATTAATACCTATATTAGGTATACTTTTAATTGCTAGTAACGCATCTAACGAGGAAGATACCTATTCACAAAAGATAAAAATGAAGGTAATAGCTTTTTCTATTTCTATTTTAAATTTAATATTTTCTTTAATAATTTTCATATTATTTGATTTTAGTAGTAATCACTATCAATTTGTACAGGAACATTTAGATATGAATATTTTTGATGTATATTTAGGTATAGATGGTATATCTATTTATTTTGTATTATTAACAACTATAATTATGCCTATATCTATTTTATCGAATTGAAATTCAATAACTGAAAATCTTA
>JAKOGQ010000579.1:0-12768 GCA_022457205.1 Saccharum spontaneum
TGTTGAACGTGGATAACAGTTGCAACATGAACCTGTGCTGATAGAAGATATGTGGAGCTATGGGTAGGCACATAATATGAGAGCAAGGATTAGCAATTAACAAGTGCAGATTAGCGATTGTTCAATCCGGATCCAAAGTACAAATCACAGCTGCTGGCTAAGACGTGTCGAGACGTAGCGCAACAAGGTGATAACAAAGGACGGTGGAAAGAACGCATAGACCAAGCAAATAACCCAGAATTTTCCTTTTTCCTAAATTTTCCTTGATTTTCCAAAGGCAATAGTAGGAATCAAAACTTTTTAATTTTTTTTCACTATTTTTTTATTTGTCTCTGAACAAGGCTCAAAAGATGCAACCACAAAAATTGACACCTACAACTGAGGCGGGATGTGGTCTACAGGAATACAGCATGTTCTCTCAAAAGCGTGCAAAACCTTTGACATTTTTTTTTGTTTTCTTGAATTTTTTTGGCAATTTTGATGAAACCCAACGAGGCGAAGCAATCTGTTGTTGAACGTGGATAACAGTTGCAAGATGAACCTGTGCTGATAGAAGAATATGTGGAGCTAGGGGTAGGCACATAATATGAGAGCAAGGATAGCAATTAACGAGTGCAGATTAGCGATTGTTCAATCCGGATCCAAAGTAAAAATCACAGCTGCTGGCTAAGACGTGTCGAGACGTAGCGCAACAAGGTGAAAACAAAGGACGATGGAAAGAACGCACAGAACAAGCAAATAACCTAGAATTTTCCTTTTTCCTGAATTTTTCCTGATTTTTCCAAAAGGCGCTAGTAGGAATCAAACTTTTTTATTTTTCACCATTTTTTTATTTTGCTCTAAACAAGGATCAAAAAAGATGTAACCACAAAAATTGGCACCTACAACTGAGGTGGGATGTGGTCAACAAAAATACAGCACGTTCTCTGAAAAGCGTGCAAAAACTTTGACAATTTTTTTTATTTTCCTGAATTTTTTTGGCAATTTTGATGAAACCAAACAGGCGAAGCAATCTGTTGTTGAGCATGGTAACAGTTGCAAGATGAAGCTGTGCTGATAGAAGAATATGTGGAGCTATGGGTAGGCACACAATATGACAGCAAGGATTAGCAATTAACGAGTGTAGATTAGCGATCGTTCAATCCGGATCCAAAGTACAAATCATAGCTGCTGGCTAAGACGTGTCGAGACGTAGCGCAACAAGGTGAAAACAAAGGACGATGGAAAGAACGCACAGAACAAGCAAATAACCTGGAATTTTCCTTTTCCTGATTTTCCAAAGGCACTACTAGGAATCAAAATTTTTTATTTTTTCACTATTTTTTTATTTTTCTCTGACAAGGATCAAAAAAGATGCAACCACAAAATTTGGCACCTACAACTGAGGTGGTATGTGGTCTACAGAATTATAGCACGTTCTCTGAAAGCGTGCAAAAGCACTGACAATTTTTTTCTTTGTTTTCCTGAATTTTTTAGCATTTTGATGAAACCAAATGGGGTGAAGCAATCTGTTGTTGAGCATGGGTAACAGTTGCAAGATGAACCTATGCTGATAGAAGAATATGTGGAGCTATGGGTAGGCACACAATATGACAGCAAGGATTAGCAATTAACGAGTGCAGATTAGCGATTGTTCAATCTGGATCCAAGTACAAATCATAGCTGCTGGCTAAGACGTGTCGAGACGTAGCGCAACAAGGTGAAAACAAGGACGATGGAAAGAACGCACAGAACAAGCAAATAACCTAGAATTTTTCTTTTTCCTGAATTTTCCCTGATTTTTCCAAAAGGCACTAGTACGAAATTAAACTTTTTTATTTTTTCACCATTTTTTTATTTTTCTTTGAACAAGGATTAAAAAATATGCAACCACAAAAATTGACACCTACAACTGAGGTGAGATGTGGTCAACAGAAATACAGCACGTTCTCTGAAAAGCGTGCAAAAACTTTGACAATTTTTTTCTTTATTTTCCTGAATTTTTTTGCAGTTTTGACGAAACCAAACAGGGCGAAGCAATCTGTTGTTGAGCGTGGGTAACAGTTGCAATATGAACCTGTGCTGATAGAAGAATATGTGGAGCTATGGGTAGGCACACAATATGACAACAAGGATTAGCGATTAACGAGTGCAGATTAGCGATTGTTAATCCGGATCCAAAGTACAAATCACAGCTGCTGGCTAAGACGTGTCGAGACGTAGTGCAACAATGTGAAAACAAAGGACGATGGAAAAGCACAGAACAAGCAAATAACCTAGAATTTTCCTTTTTTCCTGAATTTTCCCCTGATTTTCCAAAAGGCACGAGTAGAAATCAAACTTTTTTATCTTTTTACTATTTTTTATTTTTCTCTGAACAACGATAAAAAAAAAGCAACCACAAAAATTGGCACCTACAACTGAGGTGGGATGTGGTCTAAAGAAATACAGCACGTTCTCTGAAAAGCATGCAAAAACATTGACATTTTTTTCTTTGTTTTCCTGAATTTTTTTGGTAATTTGATGAAACCAAATAGGCGAAGCAATCTGTTGTTGAGCGTGGGTAACAGTTGCAAGATGAACCTGTGCTGATAGAAGAATATGTGGAGCTATGGGTAGGCACACAATATGACAACAAGGATTAACAATTAACGAGTGTAGATTAGTGATTGTTCAATCTGGATCCAAAGTACAAATCACAGCTGCTGGCTAAGACGTGTCGAGACGTAGCGCAACAAGGAGATAACAAAGGACGGTGGAAAGAACGCACAGAACAAGCAAATAACCCGGAATTTTCCTTATTACTGAATTTTTCCTTGATTTTTCCAAAAGGCAATAGTAGGAATCAAACTTTCTAATTTTTTTTCACTATTTTTTTATTTTTATCTGAACAAGGATCAAAAAAGATGCAACCACAAAAATTGACACCTACAACTGAGGTGGGATGTGGTCTACAGGAATACAGCATGTTCTCTGAAAAGCGTGCAAAAACTTTGACAATTTGTTTTTTGTTTTCCTGAATTTTTTTGGCAATTTTGATGAAACCAAACGAGGCGAAGCAATCTGTTGTTGAACGTGGATAACAGTTGCAAGATGAACCTGTGCTGATAGAAGAATATGTGGAGCTATGGGTAGGCACACAATATGACAGCAAGGATTAGCATTAACGAGTGCAGATTAACGATTGTTCAATCTGGATCCAAAGTACAAATCATAGCTGCTGGCTAAGACGTGTCGAGACGTAGCGCAACAAGGTGAAAACAAAGGACGCTGGAAAGAACGCACAGAACAAGCAAATAACCTAGAATTTTTCTTTTTCCTGAATTTTTCCCTGATTTTTCCAAAAGGCACTAGTACGAATTAAACTTTTTATTTTTTCACCATTTTTTATTTTTCTTTGAACAAGGATCAAAAAGTATGCAACCACAAAAATTGACACCTACAACTGAGGTGAGATGTGGTCTACAGAAATACAGCACGTTCTCTGAAAAGCGTGCAAAAACTTTGTCAATTTTTTCTTTATTTTCCTGAATATTTTTGGCAATTTTCATGAAACCAAATAGGGCAAAGCAATCTGTTGTTGAGCGTGGGTAACAGTTGCAAGATGAACGTGTGCTGATAGAAGAATATGTTGAGCTATGGGTAGGCACACAATATGACAACAAGGATTAGCGATTGTTCAATCCGGATCCAAAGTATAAATCACAGCTGCTGGCTAAGACGTGTCGAGACGTAGCGCAACAAGGTGAAAACAAAGGACGATGGAAAGAACGCACACAACAAGCAAATAACCGAGAAATTTTCTTTTTCCTGAATTTTTCCCTGATTTTTCCAAAAAGCACTAGTAGGAATCAAACTTTTTTATTTTTTCACTATTTTTTTATTTTTCTCGGAACAAGGATCAAAAAAGATGCAACCATAAAATTTGGCACCTACAACTGAGGTGGTATGTGGTCTACAGAATTATAGCACGTTCTCTGAAAAGCGTGCAAAAGCACTGACAATTTTTTTCTTTGTTTTCCTGAATTTTTTAGCAATTTTGATGAAACCAAATGGGGTGAAGCAATCTGTTGTTGAGCATGGGTAACAGTTGCAAGATGAACCTGTGCTGATAGAAGAATATGTGGAGCTATGGGTAGGCACACAATATGACAGCAAGGATTAGCAATTAACGAGTGCAGATTAGCGATTGTTCAATCTGGATCCAAAGTACAAATCATAGCTGCTGGCTAAGACGTGTCGAGACGTAGCGCAACAAGGTGAAAACAAAGGACGATGGAAAGAACGCACAGAACAAGCAAACAACCTGGAATTTTCCTTTTTCCTGAATTTTCCCCTGATTTTCCAAAAGGCACTAGTAGGAATCAAACTTGTTTATTTTTTCACTATTTTTTTATTTTTCTCTGAACAAGGATAAAAAAAGATACAACCACAAAAATTGGCACCTACAATTGAGGTGGGATGTGGTCTACAGAAATACAGCATGTTCTCTGAAAAGCGTGCAAAAACTTTGACAATTTTTTTCTTTATTTTCCTGAATATTTTTGGCAATTTTCGTGAAACCAAATAGGGCAAAGCAATCTGTTGTTGAGCGTGGGTAACAGTTGCAAGATGAACGTGTGCTGATAGAAGAATATGTTGAGCTATGGGTAGGCACACAATATGACAACAAGGATTAGCGATTGTTCAATCCGGATCCAAAGTATAAATCACAGCTGCTGGCTAAGACGTGTCGAGACGTAGCGCAACAAGGTGAAAACAAAGGACGACGGAAAGAACGCATAGAACAAGCAAATAACCGACAATTCTTCTTTTTCCTGAATTTTTCCCTGATTTTTCCAAAAAGCACTAGTAGGATTCAAACTTTTTTATTTTTTCACTATTTTTTTATTTTTCTCTGAACAAGGATAAAAAAAGATGCAACCATAAAAATTGGCACCTACAACTGAGGTGGGATGCGGTCTACAGAGATACAACACGTTCTCTGAAAAACATGCAAAAACTTTGACCATTTTTTTCTTTGTTTTCGTGAATTTTTTGGCAATTTTGGTGAAACCAAACTGGGCGAAGCAATCTGTGTTGAGCGTGGGTAACGGTTGCAAGATGAACCTGTACTGATAGAAGAATATGTGGAGCTATGGGTAGGCACACAATATGACAGTAAGGATTAGCAATTAACGAGTGTAGATTAGCGATTCTTCAATCTGGATCCAAAGTACAAATCACAACTGCTGGCGAAGACATGTCGAGACGTAGCGCAACAAGGTGAAAACAAAGGACGACGGAAAGAACGCACAGAACAAGCAAATAACCGAGAATTTTTCTTTTTCCTGAATTTTTCCCTGATTTTTCCAAAAAGCACTAGTAGGAATCAAACTTTTTTATTTTTTCACTATTTTTTTATTTTTCTCTGAACAAGGATCAAAAAAGATGCAACCATAAAAATTGGCACCTACAACTGAGGTGGGATGCGGTCTACAGAGATACAGCACGTTCTCTTAAAAGCGTGCAAAAACTTTGACAATTTTTTTCTTTATTTTCCTGAATATTTTTGGCAATTTTCATGAAACCAAATAGGGCAAAGCAATCTGTTGTTGAGCGTGGGTAACAGTTGCAAGATGAACGTGTGCTGATAGAAGAATATGTTGAGCTATGGGTAGGCACACAATATGACAACAAGGATTAACAATTAACGAGTGTAGATTAGTGATTGTTCAATCTGGATCCAAAGTACAAATCACAGCTGCTGGCTAAGACGTGTCGAGACGTAGCGCAACAAGGTGATAACAAAGGACGGTGGAAAGAACGCACAGAACAAGCAAATAACCCGGAATTTTCCTTTTTCCTGAATTTTTCCTTGATTTTTCCAAAAGGCAATAGTAGGAATCAAACTTTCTAATTTTTTTTCACTATTTTTTTTATTTTTATCTGAACAAGGATAAAAAAAGATGCAACCACAAAAATTGACACCTACAACTGAGGTGGGATGTGGTCTACAGGAATACAGCATGTTCTCTGAAAAGCGTGCAAAAACTTTGACAATTTGTTTTTTGTTTTCCTGAATTTTTTTGGCAATTTTCATGAAACCAAACGAGGCGAAGCAATCTGTTGTTGAACGTGGATAACAGTTGCAAGATGAACCTGTGCTGATAGAAGAATATGTGGAGCTATGGGTAGGCACACAATATGACAGCAAGGATTAGCAATTAACGAGTGCAGATTAACGATTGTTCAATCTGGATCCAAAGTACAAATCATAGCTGCTGGCTAAGACGTGTCGAGACGTAGCGCAACAAGGTGAAAACAAAGGACGATGGAAAGAACGCACAGAATAAGCAAATAACCTAGAATTTTTCTTTTTCCTGAATTTTTCCCTGATTTTTCCAAAAGGCACTAGTACGAAATTAAACTTTTTTATTTTTTCACCATTTTTTATTTTTCTTTGAACAAGGATCAAAAAGTATGCAACCACAAAAATTGACACCTACAACTGAGGTGAGATGTGGTCTACAGAAATACAGCACGTTCTGTGAAAAGCGTGCAAAAACTTTGTCAATTTTTTCTTTATTTTCCTGAATATTTTTGGCAATTTTCATGAAACCAAATAGGGCAAAGCAATCTGTTGTTGAGCGTGGGTAACAGTTGCAAGATGAACGTGTGCTGATAGAAGAATATGTTGAGCTATGGGTAGGCACACAATATGACAACAAGGATTAGCGATTGTTCAATCCGGATCCAAAGTATAAATCACAGCTGCTGGCTAAGACGTGTCGAGACGTAGCGCAACAAGGTGAAAACAAAGGACGACGAAAAGAACGCACACAACAAGCAAATAACCGAGAATTTTTCTTTTTCCTGATTTTTTCCCTGATTTTTCCAAAAAGCACTAGTAGGAATCAAACTTTTTTATTTTTTCACTATTTTTTTATTTTTCTCTGAACAAGGATCAAAAAAGATGCAACCATAAAAATTGGCACTTACAACTGAGGTGGTATGCGGTCTACAGAGATACAGCACGTTCTCTGAAAAACATGCAAAAACTTTGACAATTTTTTTCTTTGTTTTCGTGAATTTTTTGGCAATTTTGATGAAACCAAATAGGGCGAAGCAATCTGTGTTGAGCGTGGGTAACAGTTGCAAGATGAACCTGTGCTGATAGAAGAATATGTGGAGCTATGGGTAGGCACACAATATGACAGTAAGGATTAGCAATTAACGAGTGTAGATTAGCGATTGTTCAATCCGGATCCAAAGTACAAATCACAACTGCTGGCGAAGACATGTCGAGACGTAGCGCAACAAGGTGAAAACAAAGGACGATGGAAAGAACGCACAGAACAAGCAAACAACCTGGAATTTTCCTTTTTCCTGAATTTTCCCCTGATTTTCCAAAAGGCACTAGTAGGAATCAAACTTGTTTATTTTTTCACTATTTTTTTATTTTTCTCTGAACAAGGATCAAAAAAGATACAACCACAAAAATTGGCACCTACAATTGAGGTGGGATGAGGTCTACAGAAATACAGCACGTTCTCTGAAAAGCGTGCAAAAACTTTGACAATTTTTTTCTTTATTTTCCTGAATATTTTTGGCAATTTTCATGAAACCAAATAGGGCAAAGCAATCTGTTGTTGAGCGTGGGTAACAGTTGCAAGATGAACGTGTGCTGATAGAAGAATATGTTGAGCTATGGGTAGGCACACAATATGACAACAAGGATTAGCGATTGTTCAATCCGGATCCAAAGTATAAATCACAGCTGCTGGCTAAGACGTGTCGAGACGTAGCGCAACAAGGTGAAAACAAAGGACGACGGAAAGAACGCACAGAACAAGCAAATAACCGAGAATTCTTCTTTTTCCTGAATTTTTCCCTGATTTTTCCAAAAAGCACTAGTAGGAATCAAACTTTTTTATTTTTTCACTATTTTTTTTTTCTCTGAACAAGGATCAAAAAAGATGCAACCATAAAAATTGGCACCTACAACTGAGGTGGGATGCGGTCTATAGAGATACAACACGTTATCTGAAAAACGTGCAAAAACTTTTACCATTTTTTTCTTTGTTTTCGTGAATTTTTTGGCAATTTTGGTGAAACCAAACAGGGCGAAGCAATCTGTGTTGAGCGTGGGTAACGGTTGCAAGATGAACCTGTACTGATAGAAGAATATGTGGAGCTATGGGTAGGCACACAATATGACAGTAAGGATTAGCAATTAACGAGTGTAGATTAGCGATTCTTCAATCTGGATCCAAAGTACAAATCACAACTGCTAGCGAAGACATGTCGAGACGTAGCGCAACAAGGTGAAAACAAAGGACGACGGAAAGAACGCACAGAACAAGCAAATAACCGAGAATTTTTCTTTTTCCTGAATTTTTCCCTGATTTTTCCAAAAAGCACTAGTAGGAATCAAACTTTTTTATTTTTTCACTATTTTTTTATTTTTCTCTGAACAAGGATCAAAAAAGATGCAACCATAAAAATTGGCACCTACAACTGAGGTGGGATGCGGTCTACAGAGATACAGCACGTTCTCTTAAAAACGTGCAAAAACTTTGACAATTTTTTTCTTTGTTTTCGTGAATTTTTTGGCAATTTTGATGAAACCAAACAGGGCGAAGCAATCTGTGTTGAGCGTGGGTAACAGTTGCAAGATGAACCTGTGCTGATAGAAGAATATGTGGAGCTATGGGTAGGCGCACAATATGACAATAAGGATTAGCAATTAACGAGTGTAGATTAGCGATTGTTCAATCCGGATCCAAAGTACAAATCACAACTGCTGGCGAAGACATGTCGAGACGTAGCGCAACAAGGTGAAAACAAAAGACGATGGAAAGAACGCACAGAACAAGCAAATAACCCGGAATTTTCCTTTTTCCTGAATTTTTCCCTGATTTTCCAAAAGGCACTAGTAGGAATCAAACTTGTTTATTTTTTCACTATTTTTTTATTTTTCTCTGAACAAGGATAAAAAAGATACAACCACAAAAATTGGCACCTACAATTGAGGTGGGGTGTGGTCTACAGAAATACAGCACGTTCTCTGAAAAGCGTGCAAAAACTTTGTCAATTTTTTCTTTATTTTCCTGAATATTTTTGGCAATTTTCATGAAACCAAATAGGGCAAAGCAATCTGTTGTTGAGCGTGGGTAACAGTTGCAAGATGAACGTGTGCTGATAGAAGAATATGTTGAGCTATGGGTAGGCACACAATATGACAACAAGGATTAGCGATTGTTCAATCCGGATCCAAAGTATAAATCACAGCTGCTGGCTAAGACGTGTCGAGACGTAGCGCAACAAGGTGAAAACAAAGGACGACGAAAAGAACGCACACAACAAGCAAATAACCGAGAATTTTTCTTTTTCCTGATTTTTTCCCTGATTTTTCCAAAAAGCACTAGTAGGAATCAAACTTTTTTATTTTTTCACTATTTTTTTATTTTTCTCTGAACAAGGATCAAAAAAGATGCAACCATAAAAATTGGCACTTACAACTGAGGTGGTATGCGGTCTACAGAGATACAGCACGTTCTCTGAAAAACATGCAAAAACTTTGACAATTTTTTTCTTTGTTTTCGTGAATTTTTTGGCAATTTTGATGAAACCAAATAGGGCGAAGCAATCTGTGTTGAGCGTGGGTAACAGTTGCAAGATGAACCTGTGCTGATAGAAGAATATGTGGAGCTATGGGTAGGCACACAATATGACTGTAAGGATTAGCAATTAACGAGTGTAGATTAGCGATTGTTCAATCCGGATCCAAAGTACAAATCACAACTGCTGGCGAAGACATGTCGAGACGTAGCGCAACAAGGTGAAAACAAAGGACGATGGAAAGAACGCACAGAACAAGCAAACAACCTGGAATTTTCCTTTTTCCTGAATTTTCCCCTGATTTTCCAAAAGGCACTAGTAGGAATCAAACTTGTTTATTTTTTCACTATTTTTTTATTTTTCTCCGAACAAGGATCAAAAAAGATACAACCACAAAAATTGGCACCTACAATTGAGGTGGGATGTGGTCTACAGAAATACAGCACGTTCTCTGAAAAGCGTGCAAAAACTTTGACAATTTTTTTCTTTATTTTCCTGAATATTTTTGGCAATTTTCATGAAACCAAATAGGGCAAAGCAATCTGTTGTTGAGCGTGGGTAACAGTTGCAAGATGAACGTGTGCTGATAGAAGAATATGTTGAGCTATGGGTAGGCACACAATATGACAACAAGGATTAGCGATTGTTCAATCCGGATCCAAAGTATAAATCACAGCTGCTGGCTAAGACGTGTCGAGACGTAGCGCAACAAGGTGAAAACAAAGGACGACGGAAAGAACGCACAGAACAAGCAAATAACCGAGAATTCTTCTTTTTCCTGAATTTTTCCCTGATTTTTCCAAAAAGCACTAGTAGGAATCAAACTTTTTTATTTTTTCACTATTTTTTTTTCTCTGAACAAGGATCAAAAAAGATGCAACCATAAAAATTGGCACCTACAACTGAGGTGGGATGCGGTCTATAGAGATACAACACGTTATCTGAAAAACGTGCAAAAACTTTTACCATTTTTTTCTTTGTTTTCGTGAATTTTTTGGCAATTTTGGTGAAACCAAACAGGGCGAAGCAATCTGTGTTGAGCGTGGGTAACGGTTGCAAGATGAACCTGTACTGATAGAAGAATATGTGGAGCTATGGGTAGGCACACAATATGACAGTAAGGATTAGCAATTAACGAGTGTAGATTAGCGATTCTTCAATCTGGATCCAAAGTACAAATCACAACTGCTAGCGAAGACATGTCGAGACGTAGCGCAACAAGGTGAAAACAAAGGACGACGGAAAGAACGCACAGAACAAGCAAATAACCGAGAATTTTTCTTTTTCCTGAATTTTTCCCTGATTTTTCCAAAAAGCACTAGTAGGAATCAAACTTTTTTATTTTTTCACTATTTTTTTATTTTTCTCTGAACAAGGATCAAAAAAGATGCAACCATAAAAATTGGCACCTACAACTGAGGTGGGATGCGGTCTACAGAGATACAGCACGTTCTCTTAAAAACGTGCAAAAACTTTGACAATTTTTTTCTTTGTTTTCGTGAATTTTTTGGCAATTTTGATGAAACCAAACAGGGCGAAGCAATCTGTGTTGAGCGTGGGTAACAGTTGCAAGATGAACCTGTGCTGATAGAAGAATATGTGGAGCTATGGGTAGGCGCACAATATGACAATAAGGATTAGCAATTAACGAGTGTAGATTAGCGATTGTTCAATCCGGATCCAAAGTACAAATCACAACTGCTGGCGAAGACATGTCGAGACGTAGCGCAACAAGGTGAAAACAAAAGACGATGGAAAGAACGCACAGAACAAGCAAATAACCCGGAATTTTCCTTTTTCCTGAATTTTTCCCTGATTTTCCAAAAGGCACTAGTAGGAATCAAACTTGTTTATTTTTTCACTATTTTTTTATTTTTCTCTGAACAAGGATAAAAAAGATACAACCACAAAAATTGGCACCTACAATTGAGGTGGGGTGTGGTCTACAGAAATACAGCACGTTCTCTGAAAAGCGTGCAAAAACTTTGACAATTTTTTTCTTTATTTTCCTGAATATTTTTGGCAATTTTCATGAAACCAAATAGGGCAAAGCAATCTGTTGTTGAGCGTGGGTAACAGTTGCAAGATGAACGTGTGCTGATAGAAGAATATGTTGAGCTATGGGTAGGCACACAATATGACAACAAGGATTAACAATTAACGAGTGTAGATTAGTGATTGTTCAATCTGGATCCAAAGTACAAATCACAGCTGCTGGCTAAGACGTGTCGAGACGTAGCGCAACAAGGTGATAACAAAGGACGGTGGAAAGAACGCACAGAACAAGCAAATAACCCGGAATTTTCCTTTTTCCTGAATTTTTCCTTGATTTTTCCAAAAGGCAATAGTAGGAATCAAACTTTCTAATTTTTTTTCACTATTTTTTTTATTTTTATCTGAACAAGGATCAAAAAAGATGCAACCACAAAAATTGACACCTACAACTGAGGTGGGATGTGGTCTACAGGAATACAGCATGTTCTCTGAAAAGCGTGCAAAAACTTTGACAATTTGTTTTTTGTTTTCCTGAATTTTTTTCTCAATTTTGATGAAACCAAACGAGGCGAAGCAATCTGTTGTTGAACGTGGATAACAGTTGCAAGATGAACCTGTGCTGATAGAAGAATATGTGGAGCTATGGGTAGGCACACAATATGACAGCAAGGATTAGCAATTAACGAGTGCAGATTAACGATTGTTCAATCTGGATCCAAAGTACAAATCATAGCTGCTGGCTAAGACGTGTCGAGACGTAGCGCAACAAGGTGAAAACAAAGGACGATGGAAAGAACGCACAGAACAAGCAAATAACCTAGAATTTTTCTTTTTCCTGAATTTTTCCCTGATTTTTCCAAAAGGCACTAGTACGAAATTAAACTTTTTTATTTTTTCACCATTTTTTATTTTTCTTTGAACAAGGATCAAAAAGTATGCAACCACAAAAATTGACACCTACAACTGAGGTGAGATGTGGTCTACAGAAATACAGCACGTTCTCTGAAAAGCGTGCAAAAACTTTGTCAATTTTTTCTTTATTTTCCTGAATATTTTTGGCAATTTTCATGAAACCAAATAGGGCAAAGCAATCAGTTGTTGAGCGTGGGTAACAGTTGCAAGATGAACGTGTGCTGATAGAAGAATATGTTGAGCTATGGGTAGGCACACAATATGACAACAAGGATTAGC